>JAHZNE010005892.1:0-28108 GCA_027744055.1 Callyntrura sp. NNG-2020
ATCTCGTACTCGGCGAATGCAACACCTAAAAAAGTACCTTTTTAAAGTGACCCTTATTAAAGGCTTAAGTGATCCATCGGGCGATGCAACGCTCGGTCACGGCAACATGTAGGGGTAGGTGTACAGTGGTGGATTTTTACACGAATTTCCATGTCTGGAGAAAAGTGACAAATTAAATCAAAATTTACTAATCTGCAAGTTATAAGAAGAAAAAAAGAATTTTAAGCTTCTACATTTGCTATTGCTGTAGAGTACGAAAACAGACTTATACTCATAGGCTGTGCCCATTTTCCCATTTTGAAGTTGGACACCTGGTGCCTCGTTTTAGTTCTGTGAAACTGAAAGTGACGTTGCAACAGCACGAAGCCGTCACTGCCTCACGACTCAATTCAGTCGGTACATTGGGACATCTTTGTCCTCCAAAAAGAAAAGGAAGTTATATAAAGCAAAACACGGACCTCCGAGTAGATACGGATCCCAGTTACGCATGCATTCCGAAAGCCCTTCTATGCCAGTTAGGCTAGTGTGAACTGAATAGACAAGAAGGTCCCGAACTCCATGCGACGTGCAGGGAAGAATTAGATGCCCACAATATAACTGAAGATCCATGCAAAATAAATTATTCCCTTTCCAAAAAAAATCGTATTTATACGCAACTGTATGATGCCGTTTTCGGTAGTTGTACTTCAGGGTTTATTGCAACTAGTCGACCACGTACATTGGACACAGGCAGATACAGGAAATCTGCATCATCAAGTTGCAACTGAGTACTATCAATCATCATATCTGCAATAATCCATCCGTCCGACGCGCAGGGTCAACCGAAAGAAGTTCATCAGTACGCAACATTGAGACGAGATGCACTAAACTATCCAACTGACAATGAGACTTGCACGATGCAAGATGCAATTCAATCAAATTGTCTACTAAAGTATGCCGACCAGATGTACTTTTGTATTACAGGGAACCGTTAAGAAGAGGTCTGTCCTTCTTTTCAGCAGTAACCATAGCAAAACGAAAACAAAATTTTAATTTAAGTAAAACTCACTTATAAAAACGCGATATATATATAAAAAAAATTATATTATTTGTACATGAAGTAGTTCTGAAATTCCCTGCTTAGCAACCTACATGATAAGCATAATATATGATTATAGCCATTAACCATTAAGGTGGGTAATGGTGAAGGCGGGGCCAGTGCTTCAAAATTTGCTAAAACGTGTAGACGTACTGAAGCATAAAATAATTTCGTGCAAATCGACCCACTGGAATAGCAAAATGTGAAAGTGGCCAAATGTACATTAGTGCTATTCACCCCGTGTAAAAAAGTTAGTCAGTCGGAACTTTTCCACCATCGCCATCCTCTGTGTCTGTAGTATATAGCTCAGTTTTGATAATACATCTTGTTATCAAGGAGAAACAGAAATGAGAAACCCAATGACAACCTAAAATTGCCACTGGTTAGTTGAAATTGGAATTATGGAGTGGGATCGTCCATAATAACGTTTGAAGGATAGAGAGAGCTGGTCTGCCTTGCTAAAAACCTTGCATGGTAAAAAAATGGGATTCGGAGACAGTCAATTTTTCCAAACGTTCTAAATGAACGAACTCTCTGGCTGTTGCAACACTTTTTTTCTCTTCTTTTTTGTCCAATGCGCTATTTCCTTTTGAGTAAATATATACTCTTGTGCTCCTGATAGGAGTGCTGACGGGTGATGAAGAACGAAAAGCTAATTTGTAAAAATGTCAACGTCACCATAAAGTTTGTACTCCAATGTGGCTCAGACAAGTTAGTGGCAGACGGGTATAGTATATAATGTGTGTGTCCCACAAACAAGAAAATTGCATTTTTTCCAGACACACCAATGTGGGAGGCATCGTGAAACATTACTAAAAGAGAAATGGCCTGCCACTCGAGTTATTATATGCAACGCTCACAGAATTGATGCCAATCTAAGCGTGTGTGTGTTCTAAATCAAAATATACTCCAAGTGTGACTCTCCTGAGAGTGTAAATCTGCTCAATTTTGCGTATGTACATAATTATTTGAAATATTCAAGAACAAGTCCAACGTAGATTTCGTAAAAAAAAAGTTTAAACCAGCGTGTCTCTGTTAACTGTCAATTCCCTGCCATGTGTGGTGGTGGTGACGACGGTGGTGGAGGAAAAGGCGAGTTTGTCCACTCTTGAGGAGAGCGAATCTATATCACTTTCAATTTCAATGAGCTTTATTACGTCTACTTTAAAGTAACATGACAGCAACATGTGTAAATGATGCTGCTTCACTGCATTGGCGAAAAGCGGAAAGCTAATTTTTATTACCGTCACTTACTCAATATTATAAACCATACCCACCTCCCTCACTCACTGTCTTCAAATTTTTTTGGCAGAAACGATGTCCTGTTCAACGTAAACTGAATATATGACACACTTGACTCGTTGCTGGGGTCATAGTCATCAACTTCCCTTTCAACTTTGATTAGGTTGTCCATTGCTGCAACCTCTTTACTGTCCAGTTGTGCATACAACTTGACAGAGATAAGCGACATTGAGGCAAGCATTCCGGTGTGTTGTTACGGGTATGAGGGTGAGGGTGATGGGCATCACAGCACAATCAGAGAAGCGATAAGCGCAGCAGAAGAAAATTCATAGAAAGATGCAGGCTACGTCTATCTACCAATCCTTTGTGGAGATAATTATTAGTTCATTTCACATATGTACTTATTTGCAATTATTTTTTATTAATTTTGCAGAAAAAGCGGTAATGTTCAAGTGGAATCGTCTAAAAATATATTTTTGCCGTTTTTTAAATCATGATTTAAAGTAGATTTAAATGTACTGGACTTTCTTGCGACATGAGAAAAGTAATCATTAATCACCAAAGTTTATTTTTTAAATTAAGATTAAATTAATTATTTTTTTATTTTGCCATATTTTGCTTATTTACATAATTTGAGTTCGTCTCGGCAAAGAACATTAAACAATTGCTTCATGAAACAGAGTATTTTTTTTATTTTAAAAATAAAATTTGAATGGATTCAAAGTAATACGTATATAACATCATCAAAAAGTATTAGAATAATTCCATTATATATAGCATCTTTTATGATGCGAATCCGATAAAATAAAAAAAAGTAATAATTAACTTAATTTATTATTGATTTAAAAAAATTATATCATACATTTATTATGTAAATTTTTAATGCTGTAATTTCTTCTCGCGTTCATGAATATTCGTTTGTATTATTCAACAAGAATATCATTAAATTACTAACAGCATTTTCGTCAATGCCATTTTAGCGATCATGTTAGTGAACAACGGAGTGACTTGAAATATTTTACTGTGTTTATTTCATAATCATAACAAATAATTATACTGTAACTGAACTATCGACTATCAAGAATATTTTGGGATTACCTGTGGGATTAAGGGGAACAAATTGCCCCAGATTTCACCCTTTTAAATTAGAGAGATCTGTAAATGGAATCACAATATTTCAAATTTGTGTAATGGATTATTTTAAAGGAACATTAACCTCATCAACCATATATATTAGAGAATAAATGTACTCGCTGGCATGAGCAACGAATTAAATAGCAAAAACTATACATATAACTGAGACATATTAGTTGAAAAATAAAAATGTTAAATATATAAGAAGTCATATTCCTAAACAAAATTTGTCGCATGGGCAATCGAAATCATTGCATATACAGTTTCTAACGACGTAACGACTATATATAAACTAATTGGCGAGTGGACACTATATATCCAAATTTAAATATTTTTCCATCCACAGTTGAGTTATTGTTTCCTTCTATCAGTTTTACCTACGAACAACGTGTGGTAATTTACCTTTTGTCTTTTCTGTTCTGGGAGTGACAATTAAAAAATCGCTCATTCGAAAGCACCGTCTGAGGAAAACTAATACTCGACCAAGAACGCAAATATGAAATATGAGACAAATCAATTTTCCATTTTGAGATGAACATGTTAACATCTTCCACTTAAACTATGGAGTTACTCATCAATGTCTCACAGTACACAGCGCCTGAATCCCCTGTGATTCATACAAAACGTCGTCGAGCTTTACTTTTTTGTACAACTTGGAACCACTTCATTCGGAAGCTAAAAAAAATTAGTCATGTAAAGTGTTCATCCTACGAGAAAAATTTATCACTTTGTGAAGATGTTTAGTTGTTAAAGAGATCGAGATATAAAATTGATTTAGTTCTTTCAAGCTCTCTGCTGTCTCCGGTTATGATAAGTACAAAAGTTCCTCACAATATGAATTTGAATGGAAAATTGTGAATTCTCTTCCATGTATTGTATGAATGAATACTATTTACAAAGAACAGATTGTTTTTATCTGATTACCTGTAGTAAACTCGCCAATTTTAATAGACATGCGCAGTACAATACAACACAATACATCCAAAATTTTACTGCTTTATTATTTAAGATACCTGCCGTTTTAAATATTGGGTTCCTTCAGAGCATTTCACAGAGAAACGTTGCTCTAGCAGCATCAAATGGGACTCAAGAAGAAGAAGAGAGACGTGGCCTTGTTGTTTTGTGATGGGGATGGTTTCTATGCTTCTGAATCTGTTTGATTACCGCCATTTATCACTTTTTATTGGGCCTGTTTTTGTGCCGACATGTGCTGCAGGCCATTCATACAAAATTCAGCATTCAACTTGCCTATTTTTCCCTAATAATATTTGGACCACCGTCGTCCACCACAAATAGTTAGATCCGCACAGTTAGGTAAGCGTGTTGAATAAAAAATGTTTTGTATGCCTCCTGGCATTTTATACAACTTTGGATGGATTCGTTTGCGAAAAGGCCAGCATTTGATGTGAGTATCATTCATGGAATATTTTCATTCACTTTTGCAATTCTCATCAGTGCAAGCGTGTACATATTTTTTTTAATAAATCAGATTCTGCAAAAACATCGGTTTACCCCCGCCCACTTTATGTAGGGATTTTAATGTGCTACCACTTTATGCATATTAGGCAAACCGGACCATAAAGGACTTATCTGATTACGACAACAACTGTACTCTCGGTAATTTTAAAGTTTATGAGCACATTAATGTACCTTACTTGTTTTGTTATGTATGTCTGTGTTAACCCCGTCCGGCCGTCCATTGCAATTGCAGGTTCGTTAACTCAAAAACAAAATCCATTTTCAAATTGTTATCGCGATCTAGCTCAAAGAAGTTCCAAGATAGACCCGCTAGATCAACCTAGGGCCCCTCCAAACACGCCCAAATAAGCTGAAATTTTGTCCAACTATGTATCTCATAATCATAATAAACACCTATATACATTGCTGCCAAGTTTAACCAAGATGGATCCCATTGTCCCATTTGACCTCTAAATGTCACCTAAAGGTGAAATATTGTTTAATTTCGATTGAGACACAATTTGATAGTATCAAACGGATTGGTTAACTCGTGTGAGCTACAGAGGTACGTCAAACATTGAATAGTTTTTTTTAGTTTTTACTTACTTATTATTTCCGATCCCGGTTGAAACAACGCGTTTGATAAACCCCTCCCATGAATAGGGGCTTCAGCGGGAATTAATATAATACCACCTAAAGCTCCAAATGATGTTTTAATAACGACTTCGGAGCGTTTGACTCTGATTGAAACGATATTTTTTTTTACATATACTTTTAGAACGTGAACACCTATATAGTTAAAAGGGCACCACCTTTTCAGCAATTACAACGGGTTTAACTACTGAAGACGTGCATAAGCGTGTTTGTAAATATTTTACCAAATTGTCTGTCTGTGTGTCTGTAAAACTGGACACTTACACAGAAATTAGTGTAAGGATTGACCACAAATATCATTTAGGTCAATATAGTCTCTATGAGTCCATGGACGAGCCCCAAAGCTGGATTAACAAACACGGACTGACACAGGTCCAATTTTAAAATGCGTCCATAAAACTGAACATTCGTAAATAGCTACCCCATGCAATTATAGCCTTTCTTCAAATTTTACACCATTCGATTGACCAATATGGCCTCCTTCGACTGGTCACTGTGTGTCAATTAACAACAGCTTTCACACGTGATCTCCGACTGCTACATGGTTTTGCAAGAGGTTTTGAACCGACGTATTTGACAAATCGACTCGTCTCGATGGCAGTATTTAAGGTAAATCTTGCTTAAAATCACATTTATAGTATTACTAGAGGCTTTCGGTAGTTGCATCTAATGGTTTTTCACCCTTTAGGTTTAAGTTGCGGTGGAGACGCTGCATTGGAATTTTTGAGTACATTATTTATAAAACCATAATAAATACATAGACTATAACAGTTATAGTTGTTCTGGGTTTCTAGTTGGAAAAATTCAATTTAGACTAATTGTTTACGTACTTCCATCTCGTAGTGAGTGACTATTCAATACCATTCTCACTTCAAGGACAATGGAGGAATGTGGAAAAATTTTCGAGAATTTTGGCCAACGACTAGACTCCATCCCATCATCCTTGTTCAGAGACTCCTCAAGTGATGGATTATATTGAGGAGGAATATGATGACTGATTAATGGACTATCAGAATACTGCAAGCCTCCCGGAACCAAGAACAACAAATGAAAGCAACAAGAGCTCCTACAACATGCTAGTAGCAAGTAATGGCAAGTGAATGAACAATAATGGTGATGTTTTACCATATCATTTGACGCAACGTAGGTTGAACTCCTATGGCGACAAAAATTTCCCGTGCATGAGAGTACTTGCCTAAGGAACCGATTTCTTTTTCAGTGTATGACCTTGGCTGATAATATTTTGTGAGTAGTTGGCATATTTGATATTTTGAAGGATCCTGCCGAGCGTAGTTCAGAGTATAAAATAACATCACTTTCTTTGATGGGATATATCCTTGAGATATTTTTAGAGCAGAAAATTCTACCTGTGTTCGTACCATTAAAAAATCAGTTTTCTGCTCAGATTTTCATGCAATTTAGCAGAACTAGTTTAAAGTAGTCAGGATTTAAAATTGCCCTAAACTTGTCGATATATTAATGAAATTTGCTAAATGTGTACACAGTTTCATGAGGACTTTCTTCAATATGAATGACAATTCGTGACTTAAATTTTAAAATTTAAAGGACTATTGAAATTTAATTGCTGAGGTAATCTGTCATTTTTACGATCGTTTATATGAGGGTACCGGTCAGCCCTGTCATTTTTCATTGAAGTACAACCCTGGGATGGTTATACAAGTATAAGTTATAAGAGTTATATGTATCATACGTGAATATGGTCTATGATGGATGACGGTGGTAGAAACAAGGATTTGTAATTAAAGGGTTTCACAAGCAATTACTTCGGCACTTAGATACATGTTCGCTCGCTGGGTTTACTTGAGACATGGCACACTGGATCCTAACGCGGTGAACTAGTTTTAACAGCGGAACTGGCATGGTGGCTGGTGAGAAACAACCAGGCTGTTTCTGCAACAGTGATGATTTGTCGGCCATAAAATTATCGAAATTCCCCAATACGCGTTTATGTTGCCATGTAATTCACCTCACTCAAAACCTACTACTGACTGCCTATTACAGCCACTTCTACTACTCGTCAGTGTACCATCACAGCACCATCCATCCCTTGAAGCCAAATAAAACTTTTTTCGGCAGATCATTGCATACTCAAGACTCGGGACTCACTAAATTCAATATCTGATCTGAAGATTAACGACAACAGAATCATGCATACAGATATACAACGGAGCAAGTTGTGAGTTTCCTATTGAAGCGAAATCTCGTCGTCCGTTTGTTCAGAACGACATATAATTTTACAAAGCTGCTTTTGTGTGCAATTGTCTCAAGATAATGCAGGGTTTCGAATTTTAAACAGAAACTGTATGATTTGAATTCAGTCCCTGGATAAAACTTGAATTTGAAAACAATAGATGACTAGACTTTCAAAACATTTTGTGCAAAATGAACAAATGTAAAACAAGGGGCATGGTGAGACAAGCCAGAGGATGATAATGGTTGGCAGAGAAGCCAGTCCTCGTTTCATCATACATTATACAATACACAACACAAATAAACGCAAACGAGACGTAAATGATGATAATATTGATAATATAAGTCGGTGCATGGTCTTATTTTTTTATGCTCTCCATCAAACATACATCATTCTCAATCCTAAACCACATCATTCAACCCGTCCTCCAGCAACGACAATACCCGATAATCATTTTACATGACGGTGAATACACTAACGACGTCAATAAGTAAATTTTTATAGGAAATAGACCCCTGCGGGTCCTGGGGTCTTTAACAAAAAACAGGTAAGGATCTCCTCACCAAACTCGTTTCTTCCTTCACTCCTCATTTTTCATATTAATATTTTCAGGATTTTTTCCCATAAATGACAAATCCATGAGAATGAGGATACAAGAATCTGTGGGGAGAACTCAATTTCCCCGTTCTCATTTACTCATTAATTGCGCCATGCATTTAAGCAAAGTAATTAAAAGAATCTAAATATTTTTAAAATGATAAAAATAAATGGGGTATAAAAAATGAAGACTGCGAAACGAGGATGTGAAGCTCAGTAAAATGAACCCCAAGCCAGCTAGTTAGCTTTTACTTATAAATTGGTCGTAATAATGACTTTGGCAACGAGCCCGTAATAACAATAATGCCTTGTGGTATTCAAATCTTCACCTAAAAGCTACAAAAACGGCACGGGCGGATTATTTTATGGTATGCCACAAAAGAAGGTAACAAATTATTACGTGCAGGAGGTTTGGTTTAGGATAAGCACGTGTTTATTACAGGTTTTCATACACATATATTGTGAAAGTACTTCATCGACTCCGACGTTTGGATGCTGCATCTTTTCTTGGCTGCGAGCCCGTACCTAGTAAACCGGTGCAACGCTTAAGGGAAGGTTTACGATGTATTATTGATGACTACAACCCAGGATCAATCGCTTTTGCATATAGATCGATTCACGGAAACAAAAACTTTACAATGTTTTATGTTTTCCTGCACGAGTAATTAATAAACCACACTTGTTGGTACACGACGACGTTAAACAACTTCAAACAAAAATTATTGGACAATTTTATAACTCCCCAAAATAATCAGTGAACAAAAGAAAAAACAGCTATAATTATATTATGCCATTAAAATTAAATATTGATCCAGTGGAAACCTCGGTTCAGTTTATAGTTGACCCCTGGGGACCCGTCTTCGAACTTGTCTGAGATATGCTGTATGTTTGGTGGAAACAGGATTCCAAATTCGTATCCACGGCCGGCGGGACAGATGGATGGGGGTGTACGCAGGAAGATTGTACTATTTATTGTGAACTTGAAACCCTTAATAACTTTGTGTCAAACACACGATGTCATTAGTATTCAATGTCATTTATTTACTGTACTGTTCGAAATGTTATAATACATACACGCTTGAAAATTACACGAATTAGATGACATGGTAGAACAAAAATATCATATTTATATTTCACACTTCTACATTTCCAGTACAAAAAAATAGAAACGTTAAAATGAGCAAATTAAATTACCACACACATTATTAGACACATCACACACACTCACGGAAGATTAAAAGTAATCACCACTGCCACCACTAGGTCTGCGCCAAGACGGAATTCCTTTACTTGGCAAATTACTAAAAAAGACAAGTAACTTTAAGCAATAAGCTATTCTTCAGTTCGATCAGATTAAATGAAGCAGAAATGAAAATACTCTAACTTTATCATTAATAGAGAACTTGACATCATCGACAGGTTTCCGTCCCCTGCTTCATGAGCACTGTTACCACTGATGCCGGAGGTTGCAACTAAATCCTGCTTCGATAACATTTCCAGTCTTTCTAAATGAGTCAACGTTTTACGAAGATCCGATTGCTTTGTCGGATTTAAATAGGTCGAGGACGCAGGGGCACCATCGTTTACTCGACTTCGAATCTTAAAATTAAGTAAAATGACAGCGAGTTGCACACAAAACTAGTAGTTATGAACATTGTAACTTATAATGAGGTCGTTAACAACAAGAGCACACCCTTCGTTTCAAATCAGCAGCCGTTAACTCATTTATCTTGCTCTTTCTCCTTTCCCTGGCAATCTCAACGGCCTTTTTCTTAGCTTCCACTAACCTATCGTCTCTTTCTCTACAACACAAAAGCAGTATTTGCTAAATACCGTGTCGAAAGAATCCCACTCAACCGGTCAAAAGTAATAATAATAAAATAAAATTTCACATTTTTCGCATTATAACCTAAATTCTGCAATCAGCCGCCGATTCCTTTGTTGCTGTTGATGTATCAGTGACGAGGACGGTGGTCGAATGGAGGTAGAACTTGTAGGTCTATTACGATGGACCTCTGGCTCAATTTCAGGCAGCCTGATACCCCCCGGTTTAGTGACAGGCCCTGCGCTAACACCTGTATCCTGGCTGGGGTGGGGTAAATGGTGAAGAAGAAGTTTGGGAGGGGTTGGCGGTCGTACTAATAAGTTGTTAAAACTCCGGGAAACTGTCAATTTACGGGGATCGACAGACGAAGCAGCCTCTAGGTCTAACAGATTTTCGGGGCCTGGTCGACTCCAATGCCTTCTTCCTTCCCCTCCAGGGACTGGATCAGGTCGTGGCGGACGAAAATCTCTTTTCGGGTTATCAAGAGCGTGAACTTTAGCCGCAATGTCTAATATATGCTGACGAACACCGGGGATGTCAACGGGGGAATCAGGCTTAGCCGCGGTTCCTGTGGAGGTAGCCGGTCGATGTTGAGGGGAAGGTTCAATTGTGTCGTCCGCGTCTACCGGTTGAGCCGTACCCAACTGATACAAATGTAGGTTGTTAGCAAATGCGGTGGAAGATGTGGATGACGAGGCCATATGTATAGGGGTTTGTGGAGCTTGGTGATTTTGCAAGGAGACACTAGCCGACGACGAGTTTGCAGTTCGAACAGCTTGAGTTCTCTATTTAAAAAACAAAATGAAAAATGTGATTAGAACACGAAACTCATCACAGTTCATTAAGTACATTAGCTTTTTTTATTTCATCTTATCGACAAGTTTTTTCTTTTAAAATGAGAGGATTGGAAGTTCAATAGGAAAACCATTACTTTTCATGGTATTACTATTCATATCACAACTCACTCTCTGAAATACATCTAAGCCCAAACTCTCACAATTTACCTTCCACTGAGCCAATTTCTCTTTGCCCCGGTCCCTCTCTTGCTCCCGTATCCGGCGTAGATGCTCCTGGCGTCGTTTATCTCCTTCCAACTTGGCACGCTGAGAGGCACTTCCCATCTGATAAATCAACTCACTCTCTCTCCGCTTCTCTTGTGACCACTGATGAACGCTGGCTCTGTTGGCAGATGTAAGCTGCTCGAAACGCTCATACCACTTGATGTGAGCAGCGATTTCTTGGGGTTTTTTATCTTGGAGGGTAAAAGTGTGGAATTGATTAGTTTTCTGCAGAGTGTCGACAAAGTTTGTAGGTTATGTCATTTTTAGCGTTAAAAATGTGGTTTATTTACGAGGAAGGTCTTTCCTGAGAACTTCCATAAGTTTGTTAGGGTGCTTTCTCCAAACGTCGAAAACTTTTAAAAAGTTGTTATGGTCCTTCCTCTCCCAACTCCCCGCATGACCACCTGAACTTTGTACGAAAGCGTTTAGCTCATTTCCCAGGTTCTACCAAAAATTAATATCCATGCCATATATAACTTCACAAATAGAACACATTATGTGTGACAAACAATATATGTTGGTGTATGTGGTATGGGGAAACCAAGTGGGAAGTGGGATGTACTTTGTCTGGAGGAGATTTCATAAGACGCATTGGCTGGCCTTGGTAAGAGTGTGCCATAATGCCTCGTTTTCCGCGAGCTTCTGAAGCCTTCCTTTTGTCCATTTCCACTCTCTGATTCAACTGAGCCAACTCGTTCTGCATGGAGGTGAGATGACGCGACACTCGCTCTTCACGCCGTTCTAGCATTGTCTGAAATCTAGAAGGAAAAATAGTGGACGCCATAAAATCCCTTAAAATTAAACTTTTATAGGTGTTGTTAGTTATCTTACTGCTTGTCTGGCATGCACGGTTTGATTGGGCTTAGACTTCTCTGAGGTAAGAACTCTTCAAGGTTATTCTTGTGTTTATTCTTAGGTACCATTCTAGATTGCCTTCCAGGAACAGACGCATCTTTGTTATTGCTGCGATGTTGTTGATTTTTTATGTTTTCTTGGAACCGTTTTAAAGCTACCGACTTGGCGGTTTTCCCTGATGAAGGGACTGGATGTCTTATGGAAATTTTCATGGTTGCAGCACCTTCCTCGTCGGTGGATGAGGAGTCAGAGGTGTCCTCTGAGTCTTCAGAAAAATCAAGACGATTCTCTTGCTCGGAAGATGATGATGATTCATTAGAGCTACTTTTTAAAACAGCGACGGTGTTCAAGCCAAATATGTTGCGGGTACCTCCGGATGAGCTGGACATAGCATGATGCCCAACATCATTATTATTATTGTCGTCTTCTCCAGCTCCGGGGTCAAGAGGTACAAAATTTGTGGAAGGAACACTATCGAATTCTGAAAACAGGTCTTTCTTTAAAGAGCATCTGTACTTTTGTATAAAATCGTCTGTGGTGATGCTCAACGATTCAGGTGAATCATTTTGTCCTCCCACAACCCTACTGCACGCTGGACTGCCTGAAGAACTACCGACGCTTTGTTTTTTCTGTAATCTTTTTCTGTCCTGAACTGTGTTTCTGTATGCTGTTTGCATCGTCTCCTGTACGTTTTTTACCTTTTTGTCGTATCTGTCCATCGAATTACTGATCCCGGAGATTCTTTTGTTTATGTCATTGCTCAACCTGGATGACTTTCTACCACTCAGGTCACTCCCATCTCCAGCTTGTCCACTGCTAGAATTACGACTTCTTCCACTTCCATCCCCACCCCCATCCTCTGAATCGCCACCCAAAGAATGTTTCCAGTTGCTACCACCTCCTCCACTCTCACTCAAGTCTATTCCCAACTTGGCCAGACGCTCCTCCAGAGACGGCGATCGGAACACAGACGACGGAGTGACAAAGGTGTTATCTCTCAACTTGTATCCGTCACAATCCATCTTCTGACGGTTTTCCCGACCCACATTTTTACTATTTATTGAGCTTTTGCCCGTACGATCCCTGTTCTTTGGGACCCCGTCCCTGCAAACATTTTTAATAGTTGCTACCGGCGGGGAGCTGGTAGTTGTTAGAATGGATCTTGGACGATTTCTACTTGTCGGTCTGGTGCTGTCCATTTTTTCCTATACACACTATGCACTCTGTACTATTTGTTTCAAAGATACGTACGTGTTTAGTGTATGCGAAAACAACACAATTAAATTGGTTTTTAAAAGGCTCCCAATTATTCCATGGGTCAGCTATTTTCAGGATGCCATATATATTATTATTGATATGCTATTCTCCCGAATTCTTGCAGGCATTTGCACTTACATTCTAAAGTTACAAGTCCATTCATTGGTTGCATTGCAACTTCCATTAAAATACGTAAATACTGATTTTTAATTCAATATTGATAAAACAAAAACAAGTGTGTACAATACTGATACTTTTTCCCTACTTGCTGTATCATGGGAACTTTCGAAGGAGGGTGAAATGCCATGCCGGTGCGGTGGTGTGTTTGTGTTGTAACGTTGTAACCACGTCAAGAAACCGGATATGTTGTTTACTGAAAAAGTCGATACATGTTGACTGGAGTGATTACTGCTATTTTGTATAGTCGAAAGTAACCATTACAAGCGAGTTCAATGTCTTCCACTTATCGTATTATTATGATCTTCAGTCCAGTAGTGTAGAATCAAAGCCAGTTTGGAGCCATAACTAAAATCGTAGCATCATCATCATCATCATCCATTGTCCATACAACTAAAGTCGATAATTCTGTCTTTTGTTTATTGGGGTGTACACCTACTAGGTTGATAGGTTGGCCTTGGTACAGACTTTTATTTAATTTGTGTAGGTGGATGTGGTATCATCATCATCATACTATAATAATAATGGCCATCCATGAAAACCGTTGGAATGAAATAAGGTTTTTCGAGAGACTCCCATTTTGTATGTTCAAATTGCTTTCTAAGTTTCAAATAAAATTATCTTCAAACTTTCCAATTTATATCCGGAATTTTTTATATCTTTATTTCTTTTATTATCACGTAAGTAATTGCAAGTTTTTTGTTTTGTATACTAAGTTATAAGGAAGAAATAAAAAAATCGTCAAAGGGGAAACTTAACTTAATTGTTATCTATTTAATTAATACACATTTTTTTCTATATTAGATGCGGTATCGTGTAAACTGTTTCGATTTTGATGACTGCAAAAATGATTTCTCGTCGTCATCATCATCCATTGATTCAAGCAGTGTACACACAAGTTATTCATAGCAGCAGTAGCGATACATTTTTTCAACTTAATTTTTTAAACTTAGCCTAGATCGTACCATAATTTGCAAAACATAAAATTCTCACTCAAAACGCGGTAGGTGTATCAATACAAAAACTTCATAACTCCATCAAAAATCTATCTGAGACAACGTGTACGCTACTCAGCAGTAATTAATTGAAAAAAAAACACAAATATACATGTACATCAGAAAAATTAGAGATATCAAAGTCGAATGCGGCAGAACACGTACAAGAACGCCTTGGCAGAGTAGTAGGAAACAAACATTTCAAGACGTTTATTAATACCCCCTACTCTTTAGTAAGAGGACCGATTTGAAATCCCATAAATATATCAATCATCAAATCATTAATAGTAATATTTTATTACTGTTTGTTCACATTCTTAAAAATGTATCAATTTTTTTTAAAGGATCAAAGGTATCATGTAGTAACTTTATTTTTGTCACGCGCATAACTTCAATTAATGATCTGGATGCAAAGGACATAAAATACACGCAAGCAAAATTATTTAAAAAATGACTACATAATACTCAAGTTTTAGTGTCGCTTTTTCCTTTCTTTCAATTTTGACTATTTTGCTATTTTTGTTTTTAAAGTCTTTAATATGTTGGATATATTATAAGCCAGAAAGAGGAAAGCGGGTATATAATAAAGGATGTCTACCAGAATACAATAATAATAACACATTAGGAACTACATCCATTTATCAAACATCCATATTTTTGGAACAAAATTTGTTTGGTCATATAGCGCTTTAATTCTAATTATTCGCCGAACAATGTATACAGCTGGCCACACTGATAGATAACGTCGATACTGAGAAAACGAGAGTCGCCGTACACACTTTGTTACGAAGGATTCAATGCCGTGGTATCATTTAACGTTAATAAACAATCTTATGAGATAAATCCTTACTACGTTGTTGTATTGTGTAGCAGAATACTATACGCATTATAGTACTTTTACAGTCCTAATAGCTAATGTAGTAATAGTAGTTATTATAGTAATAATTAAACATCGTTTTGCGATTCTTTAAACTATTGGCCTAGTTATTGATTAATTACGTTCTTACGATACGACTCGTTCTCTAAATAGGATGCTGTAAGTTGTATATGAATTCGCTTTTCATTCTGGATTAAACTTTTATAATAATGATCGTACATATCGTTATAATAATATAATAATAGTACTAATAAATATAATAGTATGTATTACAGTTTCTGAAGTTTGTTTATGAATGATGCAGTTCTTCTAATTTAGTTGTTGCCCTTCAATTCAATATATTTTTTGTCAATTTGCTGTACTTTTGTAGAATAAACAGTGTTGTAGTTTTAGTTCCTGCTGAGTACTTGTCGTTCCTTGCTCGCAGTCACTCGCGTCGAGTTTTTTTTTTCGAGTTAACCCGTTCAACTGACTATAGGACACTGATATTTCTTCAGTAATAATCGTTTTATCCATTTTGGTAGTTGTATTATATTATCACTACATTACGGTTTTCGTTCTAGAATCATTTTGGAGTTGATTAAATATTTATACTCAGTCTTGGGAACAATAACAATAAATTACTTCACTTTCCTTTTCTTCTGGTTTAGAATTCTAGCGAGACGTGCTGTGTGTGGTTCAATTGACCTTTCCCTTTGCACCAAATAATGAGAACAATGCAGAATCGGAGAGAATCTTTATTTCAAGGGCAAGATTTACTCGTCCGAAAGATAAAGATGAGTTTCCCACGACATCCCAATGGTGTACTTGTTGACTGGACACTTGCACATATTGTAGTTATTCACATATATCATATAAGGACATGGTCTATAAACATGATTATCGCGTTGCATATGACAATGGATTTATTCCCGTTCAAGTGCACGAGTCAGAGTGAAAAACGACGTCTGACTTGATTATTAATTTCCATCTTAAAAAGGTGGTCACAGGAGTAACAACAAGGTCCGAGAGAAGTGGACGTGGTAGGTGACAAAAGTTTTGGTTCTAAGTTCTGACACATCTTCACTTAATCACTGTCATTGAAACAAACATGCACCCACTCACTCAAAAACAACCAATTAATTCAGGTAGAATAGTTACAGTAAATTCTTTACTAAAAGTTAGAAACAAAAAGAAACTCCATAATCCAATAATGTTAATGCCCTATGGCATAGCACTCTCAACTTGATGCTGAATTGTATGAAAGACTCTGACTTGTTAAAGTTTGACAAAATTGTTTTTTCTCTTTTTTACGGCTTTACAACAAAGAACCCAAACGACTTAATTTATCGTCTGTAGCTCTGGCGAAAACAATTTAATAGAAAAAATACACGAGGAATCTAACAATTATAATTCAGCACTGCATAAAATGTTGTAGTGTGCGTTTGTACATTTTGAATACAGTGAAATATTCATGAAGTATCAATACCCCAAAAGAAATTTTGAGAGAGACACAAGTAACAAACTAACTTGTAAGTTAATGAAACAGATTGTTGACTTTCATATTTTGCTTTTTTCAAGAAGTGGCAAGGGTAATAAAATGGGTGTAGGTAACTGGTTGTTAGTACCGGTACTTTAATTGTTGATATTTGATACGAGAGTGAAATATTGTAACGTCCAAATAAAAAACAGCTTTGCGATGGCTGGTAGAACGATGTCGGTCTATAAACGCGATGCAGCATTTGAAGAATAATAGAATTCGGTAGAAAATTTAACAAGGTCAGTGATACGGTGTAATTGATACGATGATGGAATTGTTGACAAATCGGAACTAAATCGATACATTTAAAGAATGATGAAACAGTACTGTTCTGGTAATTACAACACTAAGACACAAAAAATATTAACCATCAGCTTTAGGTGGTGTGTACCACCCATTTTTTTCGTGAATTTGGACCAGAGACTTGTATGACTGCTGAGCTCTGGCGAGGCTGTACTGTCCCTGGAATAAAAAAAACGACTTGCATTAATTTCCCCGTCCACCATACAGTTTGACAATTTCACTGCTTTATCTAACCTTGTTTCCACCAAATTGAATTCTGGCTTTTCCTTTAACGAATGTGGCAGAAATTTGCATAATGACCGCCTCAATGGTATATGCTGAGCTCCACCCCTGCTTGGTTAATAGTTCCATACATATAGCGCCCCCCAGAAGAACATAACCACCACTCATAAGTGGATGAACAACACGGACGAAAGGTGGTTCGAAAGGATAATTTTCCTAAAATAAATAATATTAAGGGACAAGTTATTGTAGGAGAAGACAATATATTAGAAGAAATTAGAAAATATACTTAGAATATGTTACTATAAATGTACAGAAAAATGTAAAATAAAATAAATTTTAGAGGATTACCTTGAATAACATATTAAGTTCTATGAAATCCTTGCCTTCCCTCTCCTTTAACGTCATCAGGTCAGTGTAAAGTGGCGAGTCCTTATCGACTCCTTTCAATTTAATCCTCCATTCGTAAAGGCTGTCGTTAATGAGTTCGATACTATATATCCCCTTTTTAAATGTGTCTGAGCGGTAAATGTCTCTCAGTTCCTTCATCAGCCGGTCACTGGCTTGGACAGAACCTGTAACAGTTCCCTGAAGGTAGTCTTGCCTTTGGTTGGCTTTGAGTCTCTCTAGAGTGGCAAGGTGCTCTGAGTCGAGACCCTCCTTCTCCTTATTTTTGTTCGCAGATTCGTCCTCCAACTCGAGGTGTAGGTCCTCCTCATCATCATCTTCATTGTTCTCTTCTTCCTCTTCATCATCGTCATCATCTACATCATCATCAAAGTCGTAGTCAATGTCCATTTCCGCATCTGATGAGCCGTTTCCGTTTGTCGAGGATGCGGAGGCAGACACACTTCCATTATTTGACGTCGATGTGGAATTACTGTTAGAAGGGGACCCGTGCTGTTGATTAAGTGGCTTGGCATCACCTGAGCCATTGTGATCCAGCATCAGCTTGTCAAAGTCTGCGCTGGGTTCTGGAAGACCTTGGGAATTGCATAGGGCTTTAACTAAAATTGCAACTTGGTTAATCACATGGTTATCGAGACCAGACGTGCCCGAAAGGCGTTCCACTGCTCCCGTGATACCACTATCATCTGTATCTGCAAACCATACGGGTGGCATATGGGGGTATGTCTCCTGCAATTATAATTAAAACGATATAAGTTTATTTTAACTCGGATAACACGTAATAACATCATCTACAGATTCATTCATTAATGGCGTAGTTTGTAGCTATTGAAGACAACACAAATATGTAGGTATTAAATTATGCGACGTACATAGGTACTAAGTAGTCACCAATTATTTTTTTAAACTTACAGTAATATTTGCGGTGATATCATGTTTCTTTCCGTTCTTGCAGACGAAGCGACACGATAACTCATCCACACTAGCACTCACCACTTGAAACCTTTCATGAGTTTTGTGAAATACTCTCTCCACTGATCTAATCTCTAGTTTCAAGGTGTTAAGGCAGGCCATCTTGGGCTAGGAAACCAAACTTATCTTCTCTTTTACTCAATCGAGTCGTTGACCACTATTCCAGACGAATTGTAGCAGGTAATGACTGAATGCAATCTAATTCCAAACATAATTTTGCTATGTAAATTAACAGTTCCACTAGTTCACACATAAATGGTATGTTTTACGTAATTTTATTTACCGACGGAAAGATAGTGTAATAACGAAATGGTTAAGATATTGGTCGGTGTTCAGTAAACGACTTTGTGGAATCTTTTTAGCATATAGTTAGATATCAGGTCTCAACTGTCTATATGCGCAAAAAAGTGGAATGTCAATGTCACTGCCCTCTGTAAATAAAAAATCAATCACAGCGTTATATTCAACGTTGCTAATCTTTTAAAAACTTATATTATAATGCCAGGTCACCTGAATGATGAACGCCCCGCCCCACCTTGATTAGAAAAAGAACGCCTTAGGCGGTGATCCTTCAACGGGACACACGGATGACAACGACGAACAAACCAATTTGAAGAATATCAGCATCATCTGAAAGAATGTCAAAGATAGCAAATTCTCATTTATGTTATTACACCGTCGCAACAACTAATTTATTTTTACTTCCAAAAAACCAATCTGTTCCAAATCAGCTGACTCTGACGACCCCAAAATACGCTATTTTTAAGAAAAAAAAATCGTCTCTTTACCCCTAAAACTTTCTAAACAAACGGTACATTTTGACAAGAATGTAATATAATAACAGGCTACCAATCCAAAATGTATAATACTGCATTTTATTTCATATTTAATTTACATTTAATATTCTAACGTTTACAGAGTGCTCGTCCACTCACTTAAAGGACGATTAAACGAAGAAAGTTAATTTTTTCCGGAATTGACTAGCAATCTTAAAATGTGTTCTTAACAATTCTAAATAGCAATTGATTCTACTTTTTTACAAAACGAACGACGTGTAATATAATATACAACATATACGCACATCTATCCTTAAACTACTAATAACTTATTTCGTCAAACTTTATTTTTTAAATGTCCCCCCCTGCAGCTGACTAATGCCTAAAACGATGAAGTTAAAAATGTTATTTAATAATAAAATTAATACTATTTAAATTTTTTTTAACGATATAGTACCATTATAGCGTAGTCAATAATGTTAAGCACCATAAAACACTATAAAGTGAAGGAAACACCTGACACCTTCAACCTTTAGTTGTTTAATTACGAATTTATTTTTACAGCCTGTACAGCCTTCCTACCCTCTCGTGTTTACAAATCTCATCTTTTGTCTCTTAACTTCTTAACTATCAGGTAACAATTGACAGTTAGCAGAAGAAATAATTTACTTTTAATTTAATACGCATTTAACAGTAAAACACTAAATAATTTAATTTAATGAACTATTGTTTATTTAAAACCCTAGTACTCCTTCATCGAATAACTTTCTCGTCTTGTACCAATCGTCAAGCCATAAAAGTTCCTAAATACCATTAACGCCTTCACATTATTAGTTCGTGTATTTTTTAATTAAGCAAAAATCTGAAACAATAGGAAATAATTAAAATTACTAATTATTACTTGCTAAATTTTCAAAAATACTGCACTTACGTTTTATTGCTTGCTACATTTTAAACTGTTTCCAATCCAAAATAATAACTAGATTATATTATTGATGACAATATTTGAGTGGCCATTGATCATTAACAATTTGTTTTCTTTTTCTTTCCACTGTTTCCTTTCTTACTAAATCAGTGTAACCCAACAAAACAAGATATTTATTCTACTTATCTTGTTTTCTTTTTGTAAATTGCTGCTGGTGCTGATGATATGATGATGACTACAAGTTCATAGAGAGGCAACAGCAAAAGGAGGCATGGGGTTCAATATATTTTATGACGAAGAGGCAACTTTAGTGTAGATTATTCGTGGTGTGTGTAGTAAGCATAATGTAGCATATATAGGCTATATAGAGTGGATTTTTATTTCTTGAGAAAATGCACATAGATAGCGAGAAGAAAGAAAATATTAAATACATTGAAAGATAAGTCGTCCGTCGTTCATCGTGTATCCCTAATTCTTTTCTTCTTATCCTTTAGCTAGCGAAACTACAGCAGTATTTATCTGTGTAGTGTAGTAAAGTGTAAGTCTGCGATAGTAATATGTGGCGTAAGAAGTAGTGTATGTAGATTCTCCGCTATTTTAGTACCTATTGCATATCCTTTCATTTCAGCAGAGCTACATATCTCCTCGGCTCATGTCATATAATATACCGTTTTCCTATCTTCTAGTTTCTGAGGTACTTGTTTGTAGTACGGAATACCAAGAATGGGGAGGAATAACGTTGAAAATTGTGTTGGTAATGAATGGGTATGCAGTTCATTACTCTTACGTAGAGAATCAGGTAGCGCAGGCAGAAGTACATATAACATCATGCGAGTACACAAGTGCATAAGGAAGGACAAATAAGTACAACAGTACATAAGTACAAGTGCATAATGCATAATGCATTTGTGCCAAATTTGTACCACAGTCGTTATATAAGAAAATAAAGTTGGTACATATTTCTGTCACAAGGTGGCTCCACCGACATGTCACGTTTGCATGTTTATAACCCGTTAGGATAACTAGTCTATAGCAAAAAAATCGTCTCAATCGAATGAAACGTGTCCAAGGAACAAATAAGGGGAGGGGTTCAAGAATTACATCTAACCGGGGGCTAATTTGGTAAAATGATAGAAATTCTTGGAGATACCTCGCTACCAAATTTTAACCCATAGTGTCTAAACTTGTAATATTACGACCCCCGGAACTATGGAAGGTCAAAGCAAAACATAGATGCGCAACAGGATGTATATAGGAATTTATCCGTGAAGACCGTGAAGTCATGGTTTTTAATATGCCGCTAGGAAAAAGCGCGTACGGCCGGATGGCAATACAGACTGAAATATCATATCAATAAGGTAGGGCAGTGCTGCATCATGTAACAACTAGAAGAGGCCCGCGGCCCACTAACTAGTGCAGTTTGAAACGATACGATGATGATGAAAAAAGTTTGTACGCTTTGGTTGAGCATGGGCTAAAATTCCCAAACAAACTGCAGCACTCAACTAACCAATTTGACAAAAAATCCCTCTGTCTGTCGTGTCAAGTATCCCGACTTACAATCCCAATGTGCCAAAAAACATAGACAGCAAGATATATAATTGACAAAATTGTATTGTTCGAATAAAATTTTATATAGTGGGCTATACAAGAAACACGTACCCTAAACATTACTTCCTAACATTTCTATAAATGCCATCGATTACAAAGAGATTCAATATCGCATTTCGTTTTCCGTCCCAAATATTAGAATAAATTCGACTTTTATGAAATTCTTGATAACCCAAGGTCAGCAGCAGCGCCGCTACGATGCTGGGTAGAATTTCCAGGGATTTATAAGTATCAACTTCAAACTTGCAAAACTGGATTCATCCCATGGACTGACAATGAGCATTGAAATCGGAAATGTTCAAATTTGAACAGATTTACATTTTGATACAATTGATGTAAGTAAACCATTTTATGGTGTGGTGTAATATATACGTCGATAGAGTAGTATCCCGTAAAGCTTACCGTTATTTACAACTATTTCAGCCATTAGATAACTATACATTTATTTTATTTAAAAAATCTAAAAAAAAATGTTAGCGACGATTGGTTTTAAAATTAAGATGTTTATATCTACAACATCGACATTAAGCTACCCATACATTCTTCTAAACCCCTGAAAGTGTATCCCGAAAACCCCTATCGAAATGCCCCCATCCGAACAGTAATCTCCACAAAACCGTCTCAAAAAAGTGTTTCCTTCCGCAAAACGCAAATATGCGTATGCAAATATACGTATAGAATAGAAATGCCTTTGAGGTAAGCAGGTACCTAACTTATAGCAGTAGTCAAATTGAGACCACATAAAGCGAGCGCGCAAAATAAAATGGGTACATATAGTAATCGCCAATCGCAGTATTACGCATTCGCAACACAATACATTCTAGACACTACACACCACAACCGTCGTGTGTACAATTATGTATGCGAAATGCAACAAGCCAAGCCAGCAGAAACAGATTGATGTACGAAGGTTCCGCCTTCGACAATCGACAGCGCTTTAAGTTTCCTGTGCTGTCCTTCTCTGCCACAAATAAGAGAGAGGGTTCATTTGTAGAAAATCAAAATGGCCAGTCGCGATTAAAGGGAATCAACTGGTGTTTTTGTTTGAATCAAATGAACTAACCAATTGTTCCATTGAACATATCATATTAGATCTGGCATTATTAAGGTGCCCGTTGATCGTTTTTATGTGTATTAAATCCGTCCGGCCGTCATTTGGATAACTCAAACGCCAAAAATAAATTGAAATTTCTATAAATATGGTTAACTGGTATACCCGTGCCCAACACAATCTTTGTTAAAGTTGTCGTACCAAACATTCAAAAAATAGGTACATCAGGTACTTCATAAAGCATAAAGCATTTTCCATTAAATATGCAACACCTACATTGTGCAGTTGATATTTGATATCATTAAGAAAATTGAAACAAACCGAAATGCCTAAAAAAACAAGTCATTATACAGGTTACTAAACATTTTCTGGAGCAGTGACTTACAGTAAAAAGATTATAAAATATAAAGTACATGTAGTACATACAATTCGAATGCTAAATTTACACAATGTAATTGCTATTGTATTTCTATGTAAAAAAAAAGTTTATCAGTATTATGTATTATATAACCGACACGGTTTAACCGTTGTTCTATAAATTGATCATATAACTATAATGTACTTTCAGGAATGATTTTATGACGGCACGGAGGTCTTCCACAACGGAGGTCGAGTGCAATGAAAATTCTTTTTCTATTTTTTCACTCTATTTCACCATTTTACGAAGAGTTCCAACAACTGATTTCTTTAAAAATGCAAAATTCAGAATAATTAAACACTTGCAATACTGCAGTTACATTCAGAAACTTTTATTATTTAATTTTTTAATTTTTAGAGAACCATATGAAACACACATAAATGTTTCTCATCATCACGTAGACATTTTAAAAAGCGATCCGGTGTAAACTCAATGTATTTATTCTTAATTTTGTTGGATTCCTTCATATAATTAAGTTCCTCTAAATAGAAGCATCTACTGTTTAATGAAAAACGGGACGACGCTCAGAGGAGCCGGGTAATTTCTTAACCATTGTCCACCATTATGATCAGTGCCATCTTGATCTCTCCACGTACCCTGGGGTAAATAAATATCCCGGGAGGTAGCTCCTTCTGTGACAACAGGTGCCACCAAAATTTTGTCACCAAGCATGTATGCTGCGAACGCAAGATTTAAATCCGGCAGAAAATTATTATAATATTCAGTTAGAGCTTAGAAGTGTCATTTGTATGTTGCAGTCTATAATAGGCGTGTACCGTCATCAATTGTGTGAGTTATAGCGTCTTTTGGATCGACCCACCACATTGGTCGATTTATGGGGCTGCCATCCACAACCGCTTGTCTGGCAGCTGCCAAGATATCATCCCGGTACTTTTCTCTTTGAGCAAGGACGTCTTTGCAGATTTGAACTGTCTATTGGGTTAGCAAAATATAACCTTCTAATAAAAATGTTCCCAGTGTTGGGGAGGACTTGTACAGATCCTCCCTGTTTTTCGTTAGCCCTGATTACAAGCACATACATATTGTTTTTGGTTCAAATGAGCCGTTCTCGTTTCTATCAGTCCTCCAAAAGTGGCGCAAGCCTCCACGTATTTGGTAGAGTACAACTGAGGCCACGTGGAGGTGTCCTCATCTCCCGATAGCGATGGGGCTGACGGAAGCCAATTTGACTCACCTGCATCAAATTTGTAGGAGTCCACACCCGTATCTGCTTGAAGCTTTCGTAAACGGTTGGTCCACCACTGAACGGCATCGGGGTTAGTCATATCAATGAGTCCCGAGTTTTGCCCTTGCCACCAGGCTGTGATTCCAGTTCTTCCCTTGGGAGTTTTAACAAAATAGCCTTTGTCAAAGGCTTCCTGAAATATGGGGCAACCTGAGAACGACAATACACCATTGCACAATGCACAATATTGCTCTCAAACACAAAAACACAATTCGGTTAATTTACCGCTTACCATAATTGATAAATGGGTGCACCCAATTGGTGACCCTCAAGTTCATTCCCTTAATTTCATCCACCATTGCTTTCGGATTTGGGAACTTTGCCGGATCAAAAACCTCTTCCCCATAGCATGTTTCCCAATGGTCATCAATCTCTATATGACTCGAGTTCACAAAACCTTCACTGATCACCTTCCTCGCGTAATCCAGCACAATGGTTTGGTTTATATCCGCTTTATATTCCGCCCATGTGGACCACAGTGGTCTAATCAGCATTTCCTCATCGGGGATTTGGGTGGGTAGTTCGAAAAAAGTTTTCCTCACAAATTCATGAACTTCCTTCACGTCCGTTCCTACGCACCATTCATACTTCAGCGTAAGTGGAGATCTCTTTGTGTAGGGCGTTTGGTCGCGAGCCGTGAAACAGACTCTGTTTTGATGAGTGCTGTTCAAGCTGTAGAACAATGGAGTGTCCGGATCTACTACAATAGCCGCGCCACTGCTGAGTAACCAGTAATTTTCGACAACCCCTCCGAATTCTCCTTCGTTACTCGCTATTTGGTCGGCAGTGACGTAAGGCTGTTCATTCCTTGGACGAGTTTCAATCGGCCAAATTTGAGTGAACATTTCGCCGCCTCCATACCAGTGCACCTGAGCGTCCAAATCGTAGCAGTCCTGCAACTCTCTGGCGAAAGAGGAAGTCCACTCGATTCGGACACAGCGATCGGCGTCTTTAGCGCTGGGGGCTACGACGACTTGGGCAAAGTCTCCCCATTTTGCACAACGAGTTTCCTCAGCCTCATCCGTTTCACAGTCCTCCAATTCACCGACAGAAGCAGGGAGGGAAATACCAAGGATGCCATGAGTACCTGCATTCCAACAGAAGTAATTATTAATTGTATTTAGTTATAGTAAATTGCATTCAAACGCATTTTATCTTTTCTTACTTGGACCCCCGATCGGATTCACGTCTAATTCCAAAGCGTTGTCTTCATTCTTTATGCCGTTGCTGCCTTTCGGTGTAAATTTTAAAATGCCAGAGACACTGCCTTTTCCCACGGCGGCTGCAAGAGCCTGATGGTCGCCCAGGAAATAGGAGCAGCTTAACAGGAAAATTACGAAAACCCTCATTTTGTTCGGAAGGATCCAGCGAATAGACTTAAATTGACGAACTAAATGTTCGCTCACTATATGAGTTAAATTTCAAGACCACTTTAGCGTATATATAGAGGTAAATGATATTGGGTTGAAGGAACTGTGTACTTTTTTATAACTATACACACAAATTACGAATGTGATTAAATGATAATATACTTAGATATATTCACCCGTGGCACACGCTCCAAGTGAATGTTTATTATAATGACATGGTTAGCATTGCTATCATCTACAAATTTGTGTATTCCCACTATTCCGAGTAGTCGTGTTTATATATTTCATATTAAAGAAACGTTTAAACCTGCACGGATGATCAAAAGGGTAATGTAATGGCAACCCCAACCACACCATTTCGAATAGCTATAACGAGACGAAAACTCCAGTTCCACAAGCATGATGGCGACGCTAAATATGTATTTGTATTAATCGTAATATTGGGTTAGGTACATGAAAATTATTGATCACTATGATCACATACATAATACACACGCCCCCTATCTTATCGTATCAGTAAAAATAATAAGTGTCAAATTTCAAATGATTTTATACCTTGCAAAACCACACAGTAAATAACCTGTTGTGTTAATAGCCTCAATTTAATTTACACTATAATGACATATGATAAAATTGGTTGTCACCGGTGACATTTGAAATGGTGATGGATGGATAGTTACGAAAAATAAAATACTTATTTCTGTGGTTGTGCATAGTGACCTTGAATATTGTCATGTGTACCAGGGCTGAATTTCATAAAAACGATTTGTCAAATTATCAAACTTTTCAAGTGGTCACTCTAGGTTACCCATACTTTTAAACGGACCAAATTTTTGAAAATGTTTGTTTGACCTGTTTTATGAAATGGTGTCCAGATTGAGTAGAATACATTTAATGAAAGTGCACTGTTCCTATGGAAGTGACAGTAATAAAATTCATTTAATAGTTGATAGTTCAATTAAATTACTTTATTAGCATACGAGCATGGAAACCTATCAACAACTTTTCACGTATAGCTATCGAGCATTTTATTCCAATTTAAGCTCATCCTCCGTTTCGCCGTCAGAAACGCGAATTTATTGTAGACACAACTAACGAGGGTGAAAGAATGTTGTCACACGCAACATAAAGTATAGCATCATGACAACATTCGCAACAACATAACAAGTTAAAAAATTAAATTATTTGCGGACAATTTTCCCCCCGTTGTTTCACCCTCCTTATATATTATAGTTCCTCTAGCATGTTATTGGCAATAAGTGTCCAGCAAGATGGAATGCTATTCAGTTATGGAATTAGTATTGAGTTTTAAATGTCCCGGAACCGTTACAGGACAGTTATTGTATATGTATCATTATCATTGATTGTCTTAATGTTTTTGTGTTATTGTTGGACGAACATATTGTATAGATTAATGACAAGACTGATATATGACATGCGAGTGAATTGCAAGAAACGTGAAGAAAATTTACCTTTCATAAGTCTCAAGTCACCCCAACTATTTCACCCTGACGACGACGTGAACGATGTAATAAAATGTATTCACTGTTCCAATATTTAATCGCATTTCTGGGGCATAATATACCGAGTTTTGTGATTATCGGTCGTGTAGAGCTGCCTATAACTTACATCCACCGAAACTCGTACATTGTTGGGCTATAAAGTAACACCGGAAAGTGCTCTAGAATTTTAAGGGCCCCCTTTAAGTTTTAAATGACACACATTGCTCAATAATGTGGAAATATATATTTTCTCATGTCCATCATATATACTACGTTTACAATGCTACCACATGACCTTGGAATCGTCCGATTTTCTTGAAACAAACACCATCGGATAGAGCGTCTCAGAAAACATCTAAGTTT
>JAHZNE010005893.1:0-72061 GCA_027744055.1 Callyntrura sp. NNG-2020
TATTTACTTTTCTGCATAAGTTTGGTGCCTAACTTATGCAGAAATTTTTACCGATTTCTGCACCAATAAATTGTGTCTCTGCATAATTAAGTATATGTTCTGCATGACAAAGATTTTCCCTTTACAAATCTGTGGGTAACAGTAATCCTCCAGAGAAATATAATGCCAGCATTATCATCATTGAAATTCCAGTTTTTATTTGGAAATCGTTATACCACAAATTGTGGCTTTCGGTGACAAGACAAAGTTAAAAGTGCATGCTATTAATACAGCTTTATCCTTCGAAAATAATAATTCATTTTCTGTGAAAAGCTTAGCATATTTCAGCATTATACAACGAAGTTTTTGAGGACAGGTAAATAAGGATAATAGCCTGCGCCATATTGTGGGTTAGGATGTAATCATGTCACTGCTGCCATATATATGCAGATCTTTTCCTGGATTCAGTTATGATAGGGTTTCTTGTGCATTTTCAAAAATGCTTATGTACGTTTATTACTTTTGGTTGCTCTTGACGTATATATGGTATATATAGGTGTATTTTTTCATTTCCCCATTTTGAATAATAAATAAAAGCTTTTGAACAAAAGCGAAAGGAAATTACGAGTTTTAACCAATGATGTATTACTGGGCTGTAACACTAATTCAATATTACATAAATTAATTAGTTTCAAACGTTGCGGAATCAAATCCTCGAATGTGATTATAACAAGGACCAACCGACCCAAGCTTTTTGAATTTTCCCAAAATACACAGTATTTTATCGTAGTAAGGGTGACTTGAAACATTAATCTTACACCTCAACCAGGAAAAAATGATATTTAGATAAGGATTGTTTGAAATAAAACCAATATCTCACATACATCGTTTATTTGTACATCTGCTCTTATTTCACTTTCATTCCATCTCAGTTTTCATTTATTTTGTCCTGTCTGTGGGGATTGCCTTTCACTTTCTGATCTTTTTTCACTCACCCAATTCTATCACCTTCAGAAAGTGAAATTACTTTTTTCCTTTTATAATTTATTTCCCTGTTGTACACATTAGAATGGCTGGAATAAGTCTACAGTCTTTTTGCAAGTCAACAAATGCAAATACAAATACCGCCCGTCACTTTTTTACTACTCCGCATCTTTCAGTCAGATGACAGGAAGGACGGATTAGGTAGATAAAAGAAGAGGGAATAAAAATATACCATAAGGAGAATGAGAGCAAAATGAGGAGAAGGAAGTGCAAGAGAGATGAGATGAGGATAAGCGGATTTCCTCGGAGAAGCTTGTAAAAGAAGGAGCGAGAAGAATGTCTGAGTCAGGGAGGTTAAATATGCACGTACCACCGCATTCCCCGTCTACGTAGTCTACATGTACTGTTGATAAAGCAAAAGTAGGAAGGAATGCTATCCGTCAAGTTGAAAAGTAAAGGAGCATGGTTGCTTGCACAAAGACGACTAATTCTTTTGAATGATGTTGGTTACAAGTAATGTGCTAAAACAGCATGTAACCCAAATGAGGTTACGGTATTCCTCTGTAGGTTTTTTCAGGATGACTGCAGCCGGCATACTATTCCTTCGTAGTTGGCACATGGTAAACATTCAAGATGAAAGCGAGTCAAAATTGTCATCGCTCTTTTTCTCCTTCGATAAATCAGTCTTTACAGAACAACACTCCTAAAACTATGTTATTAAACTATCAAACATTGCCGTCGTTTTCTGTCGCTCCCTATTTCCCGGTCAGTTGTTTCCCAAAATGTTTTGGCATCGCTCCCTCGCTCTTCACTTTCTCATTCACAAATGTCGTCTTGTGTGGCACAGTAAATTGGGGAAAGAACGGAGAAAACTCGGTCACATATCTCTGTTATTAGTTTAGCTTTATCCAATGCCTACTTTCCCATCGAAATGCGGTACATACACAGCCGAGAGAAAGAAAAAGATTCCACTTTAAAAATGCATAATACGTTCAAATTTGCTATATTTACCCTTGTTCTCGGGGGCTTAATGAGATTCTGTTGTGCTTTAGCTACTCCTGTGATCTTGTAATGACGCTTGAAATGGTATCATAAAATGTGAAGTTTTTGGAGTGAGTGCAATACAGAATGAAAATGTATATATTTAGTAGCTTTGTACTTTGCGCTCTCATGCATTTAGGGAGAGCCGCGTACAATGTTCGATGATATCTGCTAAATGTGTCTCAATACTCGAAATAAAAAAGATGCGTTTTGATACGCGCTGTTATGAAGAGAAAGAATTTCTTGCGCTATCTCCATTCTGTCCTCGATTCTCTATACTGCGAAGGAAGAGAGAGAGAAAAAAAGGTTTTCTGTCGGCAACGTGAGCTTGAAATGATACTTTCTTGCTGTAGAGACGCTGTTGCGAAAACACGAATCAGGCACATACATCGGACATATACAGACTTTTCTACAATATTTCAGCCGGACGTTGATATAACTTTGACCATTCTGCTTCCAGCCTGAAAGTGGTTTTACACGGTGCGTTACATCTGAAAAGGGGAAAATTCATTTCTGATTCTCCCTAACTTGACCACCGACCCGCAACAGGGAAACCGATCACAGAGAATTGGAGTATGTTGTATGTTGCTTTCTACTCTTGCTCCTACTACTACTACTATATGTATTGTCGCTGTAAGGAGAATGGGAAACTGCCATGGACTTCGGCCGCCACGACTCTCTGCAGCAGTTCTGGCTGACGACGAGGAGTATAGTCGTGTTCAGTCAAACTAACTACGGATAGTTTGTTTTTTTCTACATTTTTGAAACAACCATTATACTTTTCAGAACAATGTACCACTTCATTTTATGCTACATATAGAGATAAATTATATGTAAAGTGCATAACAGCTCCCAGTTCATGGCAGTGATCATGTGGATACCTCTTTCTCTTTGGTCTTTGATGCTCCAGCTATTTATAGTAGTTTTTTTTCTTTCCTCCTCGCATGACGTTCACTATCATCACTAGCACCGCTCCAGCCGTATAAAATATTGTTGTAGTCAAGACCCAGCAGGAACATCATCTTTGCCAAGTAGAATGGAGACCCAAATAAACATCATTACTATTGTACCATTTCTAATTCTCATGCCGATGTTATTACATTATCTCGTTCGTGCCGATCCTCTTATTACAATTTTTATTATTAGGTCGAGTCTGAAGGAAAGAGGGGAAACAGTCCATATCGTAATAAATAGTAAAACTGTGATGAGAGCCAATGTCATGTGGGTTTTGGCTGGACTCTTAACCACTTGAGAGCAAACAATACAGGGAAAACTTTTTGGAGGCAGATCTTTCCTCGTAGCACTGGTGTGGACTGACATATTACTACTGTGTGTAAGCTTATGGTGAATAAAAGAAGTATTCTTCATCAGTAAAAGCAGCAGAAGTAGTAGCAGCTTGTCCATTACATTCAGAGAGGTGAACAAGTTGGAAGCAGCACACTCGGCTGCTGTGCCTGTGCCTTTAACTACAAATATAATAATAATAATAATAATAATCATATAATAATAGTAAGTAGTGGTGATAGCGTTGGTAAATTTTTTGGCATTTTTCTGGTACGCCGCAAGAAACTTGTCCAAGAAGAATACAAATTTCGCAATTTTATACTTTCGTGGAAAACCAACTAGGTAAGCAGCATCTGCGTACACCAGCGACTTACCTTTTTTAGTTGCAAAAAAAACTATCAGAGGCGTTGATACACTTTTGTGTATGAAAACATATGTGTACTCGAAGATGAACTTCCGAGAGCTGTTTGTTATTATTATGCCTAGACGGTGCAAAAATAGCGACACACCATGTTACTAACACACAGCCGGCCTTTTTTCTGATGATGCCATTTAACTTTTTTTCAAGCCATATGGCCGAATTCAAGTAGATTTTCACTTACTCAATCGTTTCGCGTGTGTAAGTACATGTCACTAGAGAAAAAGCTTAGCGTTTTTTCCGTTTCCTTGCTGTTCACACAGAAAAGAGGAACTTGCCACCATGCAAGCCACGCAATACGTTTTATTACATTTCGTTCTAGATCACATGATAGCAAGCTTTTCAATTCAAATACACATGTATCTTTTCCAGCCAGCATATGTTGCTATCAGCTGGAAGATATAGTGTGTGCCTTTGCCACTTCAGCCACCGCCATTACTTTTTTCGGAACTTATTCAGTAGTGGTAACAAACTCAGTCAGTCTTTTTTTCTTGCTTCTATTTGAAAATGTAGTTCTTGTGTTCGAGGGCTTATCAACGGTTCATCTGGTATGCAAGCACGCTCACCACTTGCTGACATTTTGCAGAGTTACGGGTACTTGTCGTGCATGCCCATATTATGCCTTACCGACTTACTACACCCTGGGAAAGATATTCTCTGGGAAGATTCTCGTACGGTTTTTATAAAAATGATGTCTCCCAGCATATTTTTCTATTTATATTATATGTAAATACATACGAATCTATGATTACTTCAGCGCACATTCCTAGAGTAGGTACTTCACATGAGAGCCATCCTGGTAGAAACTTAATGCTTACTTCATGTAGAATGTAAATAGATAAAAAATTGTCTGCTGCCAGTTTTTCCCTTGCCATTTTCCCTTTCTCCTCTTTCTCCCTCTCCTTCTCTCTCTCTCTCTCTCTCCCTCTCTCTTTCTGACTGGCTACATGTTTAATAAGATCACTTGCAGCCACGCTGCGATGACCCGACCACTTCCCAACTGGTAGACATACGAGTGGCTGTCTGCTTGGGCGCACTTTTACTATAGACGGGCGTGTGTACGTTTTTATGTGGATTCACAGAAACATGAATCCCTTTATCGCCTAACAATTTCATTTGTAATTTTATGCAAATTTTCATATGCTTTTATATGTAAATGTTAGAGATATTTGGCAATTTTCCTGGAATAAACAAATTCCCGTTCGGAGACTTTCCTTAGACAATTATTCATACATATATTTATACACCATTTACACTTCTAAATTCTAAAAGATATGTAGTAGCAGAAGAAGAGAGAGAGGGAGAAGGGTGAAGGGATAGAGAGAGCGCGCGTTTCGCTCTTATTACCAACGAAAGCGAAGTGTAACATGTAACGAATGCTAATACTACGACTAAAAATTTGTACTGTCCTGGAATTAGTCTTGGAACAGGGCGAGCTCTTTTCACATACACTCATATCTTTCCTTCGCTCTCATTTTTAGTCTTTTCCCTCTCCCTGCATTCAATTAATTTTGTTGGGAGACTGATGAAAGTAAAATATGTTGCTTCCCTATTTTTCCCATTCATTCCGCACGAGAGCAAACTCATCTTGTTCAAACTGCGCCTGTACTGGTCATTCTTTTCGCTTAATTTACTACAGAAATAATACTTTCGTTCAAAGAGGAGACTGTTTGGAAATAATGTATGGAACATGGCAAATATTAATATTTTGATTTTTTCCATCTACAAATAAAACACCATTCTGGACAGAGCGGTGACGCTGATGATGAGATATTTTTATACATAATATGCTCTGCTTCTATGTGCACATAACAGTCAGTACTAAAGGAGCAGTAGTGTTACGGTTCGGCTCGGTGACAGAACAGTCATGCATGCAAGATAATAAGGAAAATGGCCTTGTTTGTGAAGGGTATTACTTGACGGGAGTTTACCAAAAAATACAATTTTACTGGAATTGAACATGAAGTACAAAGCTGGCATCTTGAATGTGGGCATGTCTACTTATTTCAGGAATTGTCTTCTTTCATTCCGCATAATAACCAAATACGTAGTAGTACGTAGACAAACAAGCTGGGAAAAGTAGCTGCAATAGATACGCCATTTAGTAGGTTTCTGATGTCTTTACCTTTCCTCGTAATATCTTTCTTGCCAATTTTGAATTAAGGCAAACGTAAGCATAAAGCTGAATAAACATGCATCTTTTTTGTATTTTATATATTACAAGTTTATTATTACTATTCTGTGTGTATAATACAAACACACGTATAATAATAATGCGCTGTGTATTTCATTTCAGTATCTATATGTGTGCTTTGTGTAAAAACCTTTTTTTTGATGAAATCTCCATCACTGAAGGATGTTTCTCAAGTTTGAAGCTATAATTCACTTGTGTCAGTTTGCCTGGCATGAGGCAGATATAACCGGAAGAAGCCTCCCGCAGGTCAGTTGAACATTGCCAAAATTTAGAATGGTTCTATGTACTTACCTCTATGTACACACAGACGGGAGACTTGGACACGAATAGTACCAGGGTAGTCATATAAATGAAACGATCCAACCATACTGAAATGTTACGGCAATTGCTTCAAAAATTCCTTCTCCATTTACGTCTATCTCCACTACATTTAGTCATTCGTACAACTCAGCGTTTTCAAGAAAAGGTACACGTAGGGTTGGCGGTGATGTGGTGGTGTACCAAAAAAGATAACAAATCCGTAGAGTCTCATAGAACAGAGTCATGTTGGTGGTTGGTGCTTATGTCATCGTCATACAGGGAGATGTACACCTACAGAGGTGGATCCATAAAGTTATAACATAAAAGCTTCCCTCTCTCTCATCGCCCCTCCAGCATCCCGTGCTATCGTTGTATGGATATGCTTAATTGGACAAAAGAAACAGGAACAGCAAAACCAGATAAGTGTAGTATACTAACAAAAACAGAGGTCCTTCGCCAGTGAGCATTTCCACACTCGATTGCGCCGGGTGGATGTAGAAGCCAAAATAGGCTTATTCTCTAAAATAAAAGAACCCACGCACACATTATTTATTTTCTTTTTCCCGAAACAATAACTTTATTCCTTAAATTCCCTATGAATGAATGGATGAAATGCGTATCCCGGTAAAAAAAAGTGTTCCGTACCGTATGCCCTATAGAGTGCCCACTACGACATAGTTACATGTCAGAGTAGCGGAGGTAAGCCTTTGTTGTCGTCTATAGTTACCACCACGTAATAGAGCGACGAACAACCTGTGCTCCTCTAACAATATGTACACGTCGACAAGTGACAGGATAGTTTAGTTGTCCACAAGAAGACAACCAGAGCAGACGTTTTGGCTTAAGTTACCATCATTATTTTCTCCTGCTCATTTCTCTACATTAGTGTTCCGTTTGTCTCATCCGCTTCTTTCTTTTTTTTATCCGTAGCCACTAACTCAAAGAATGGGGGTTCACGCAGTAGGACGCTGTTTACTCATGAGAATATAAACGAGTTAGCAGTCTTAGAACAAGTTGTATAACAATGTATGAAACGGCCAAAAAATACAATATAAAATAGGCACACACACACACACACACACACACACGAAAGGAGTAGGAAAAACTCTAGAGGAGGAAACACTAAAGAACAAAATAAGACACAAAAGAAAAAAAATAAAGAAAGAAGAGATACCATCGCCACATATTTTTTTCTTCTTCTTTGCGCAAGGGGATAGGAGGAGTGAAAGTATATAATGGTCGTAGTATATATTTCACTGACAAATATAATTGATTTTTATGAGCCTTCAAAAAAGCTAACTTTTTTCTCTACTTACTTTTCATCCACACAGGGCAAGAGCAACATGCACAACTACTTGCGGAGGAGGGGTATTTTTGTGGCTTAATAGAAAGTTTATGATCCTTGTCATATTAACCAAGGTGGTGGTAATGCAATGACTACTGATGTCATATACGCGGAGAGCATGAAAAACAGTGAAAGAAGAAAGCAATTTACCTGAAAATTGTACTGTAGTTATTCACCACGAAACAGCTTTATCAAGAAAAAAAAGCATTTCACTTTGGGTTTTACGACGGTACTTCGTTGACGTGAGCTGCAACGTAAAAATATTTTGTCTTAAACAGGGAATCATATAGAGGCATTTATATGAAATTGCTACACGATACACTCTAAAACGGAGCTGGTATTCCATTCGAAAGATTTCATCAAAAGCGGAAAGAGAAAAGGGGCTGCCTTTATATTGGGACTGGCGTTTTAATTTATTCCAGAATTGAAGCGAAGGTGATGATGCCATGAAAAAATGAAATTCCATAAAAAGTTTAAGTAATTGCAGGGGCGGAACGGTGTGTAGCATACTGATACGAAGTGACGACTAGGAAAGAGAGAGAGAGAGAGAGAGAGAGAGACTCAGGACGACTAAAAGTGGGTTGTTTTATGCCGCAAATTTTTTGCAATAAACTTTTCAACGGGTGGATTAAATTAAATGCTGTTCTATGTATCTTTAGCACTTACGGAAGATGCGGCAGTAAAAAAACGCTGCACATAAACAGAAGGGTTGATGAAGATATAGAACTTTTCCGTGTACTTTTCTGCAAGGTAGTAAAGGGCAAAGCTAAATGCATTACACCCGAAATGGAGACAATAAACTAAAAGCATATACCACCGATCTGAAGGGAATGCGCAGGTTGTTGGCCGTCTCGTATATTTCACTCTATATAGGTTATGTGTATGGCGTATGTAGGTGGCTGGATGTAGAAAGAAGCTGGGATTTTCGCAAAAAAAAAACAAATATATACATTTTTAATGAAAATTTTGCAACGTACTTTTTAGCAGAAGATTAAAATACTGCGTAGCTTCAAACAAATCGTCAATTTCCTTTTATAGCTTGTGGTGGTGTACGCTCTGTAACGTTTGATTAGAGTTGCGTTAAAGTGTCGCGTCAACCGCGAACTGACAAACTTTATTTTGTACGGGGGAAGGCAAAGAGAAAGAGAGGGGGAGCAACATAATTGTTTATTATGCTTAGACTGGAAGTGTTCCTGTAAAAAAACGTGTGGTAATACCTTTGAGCATTTGTTGTTACGCGTACGAGGGAGAAAGCTTTCAAAAAACAAACAGGAATACCGCTGAAACGACACATTCTTTGAAAGAAGGCGACATGATGATGATGGATGATGAAATGCGAGCATTTTATGGAGCAACATGAAAGCGTTGACAAAGTTCATTCCTTATATAGTATTACAGTTTTATTGAAAGTATTCATAAATACATATTATTATATATATGTTTTAATTTCAATTACAGAGTTTACACGAGTTTTCGAGTAGATAAACGTTTGCAAATAACATTGCGGAACTGTAAGTGTAATACTTTTGTAAAATATTATTTTATGTTAAGACATATGTACATTATGTTGTATACATTTTTAACCTAAGTATGATTGTTACACATAAATATATTATTATTATTATTAATATAAATTTAGTACAATATTGGTAATTTAATTTTTTTCCAAATGTCCCTCTTTTACTTTTGAGACGAATTTTAAAGAATAATTAATACATGCACATACTCGACTTTTACTTCTACTGCTAAAAAAGCACATTTTACCTTGATGTAATGTAATGTGACGTAATATGTGGGAATGTACAAGTACAACTTTATGGGTTATTTTTGCTTATAGCATATATTTTACCTTTTAAGAGCCTAAGATATATGTATATACATTTATGTACTATATAGTATACCCTTGTTTTGATCTATCGTGAGTTGTCGAAAATGTGCAACTGCGCACATTGTAACGAATAATCCATTATATGCAAAAGGTGGTGTTTAGTTACTAATTTATCAGAAGCATACATGTAAATTACATGATCTAGCGCAGTAGGAAGATGCTTTAATGTGCATTATTACGTGTAATACATAAATGCGAGTGGGACTAATTATTTCCCCGTAATATCTTTAATCTTGAATGGCGTATGAGCAGAGTAGTATGTCGTAACAAACGAAAACAACGTGTCAGCTTTTTAATGAAATTCCGTTCAGCTACTCTGACCGGTACTGTTAATATCCGCAAGTCGCGACTGCTACTACTGGATATGAACATTATCGAATTAACGCGCGTATATATACTACTAAATTTTACGGAAAACATATCTTGTTCTATTGCATATGTTCTTTACACACATCTATGCTACACTTAATTGTTATTTAGTTCCCTGCCTTTTGGTAGATATTTCGACACTCGCCAAACCTACTCTATTGTATACTCCATTCTTCCGTATATTTATTTTTGTTAGATTTAGATCTAATTCATCTAATAATAGTAATTAATTGTCCCGTATAGACTATCATAGTATCATGTCCGTATCAAAGAGAAAATAAAATTCATATTACAGTAAATACCATTTTTTAAAGACACACAATAAATTGAAATATGTACCACACACATTGAGAAAGAAGACGTTTTCGTATAATAGGTACATAAACATTCATGCTTTTATGTATTTACACGCTCTACATTTTTTGAGAGAGTAAATTAGAAAATTACACGGCCAACATAAAAAAGTATACTCACTTTTTCGCGAATATATTACACTTACATCGATCGTAATAAAGAAGTAAAATATGATTCATATAAAAGAAAATTATTTAATCATCACAAGCAAGATAAATTTATCCACCAAAATTGATGACTTGATTATGTTTTCTTTATCCTAGAGACGTACGTCCTCTGTACTTACAAAAAAGAAGAAAGAGATAGAAAAACGGATTTTGGCGCTGATGCGGAGGTTAGTTGCGATTACACACGCATAATTTTCATCACAGCTTTGTACAATAATACTAACTCAGAAAGAACAGCTACAAAGCAAATGGACGCTATATTTTCCCTTTTAATGAAACCAGTGAACTTTCGTGCTGTTATTTTTTCATTTTCCGCTGTGCGGGTATTAAAGAGATAGACCTGAGCATAATATTACTTTTTCTTTGATGGTTGGTTGTTACTCCATTGGTGACTAGAACGACAGACATTTGGTGTATGCCGTGTGCCTTACTAGGTACTGGGTATCACGTTTTTGTATTGACTGGTTGGCTTACCACATTAACCAGTCTCACGAGTACAACAACTATTTAGTTAAGTTTTAGAGGGCTTGTCCATGAGCAGAATGAGAATGTGTGTGTATGTGTGTGTGTGTGGGCAAACGCGTTGTATTTCAAGGATTTTATTTAATGCCTCCACCACTGCGCTACCACAACTCTGTCGTGTATCGTCCATTCCACATTCCTCTTGTTAATCTCAAAAAATAATTATCTAGTCACACCACCAAAATTCTGTTCTGGTAATCAGTTTGATTAAACCTCTCTTCGAGTACGGAATAAATGTTCATCTTTCGGACGTGCTTGTTTACGAGCTCATTTTCGATTAAAACCACAGGACGGTTTATGGTGGCTCGTATAAAACGGTAAAACAAACCTTCTTTTATTTATATCATATCGTTGTATGCTTCATGTACGTCGTGTGTTGTATACATGCTATTTTTACTTTCTTCCCTTCTTTCACTCTAGATTCCGTCATCCAAATGACGTCGAGTGTGTGTATATGTATACGAATACTCACTCTCCCGCGTCAAACCATTGAAAAGGCTGTTGCCACAATATTCGGTCTTTTTCTTTTATATTGTTTTCATTTTACAACTGGAGGCGAATGTATTCATACAGACAGGAAGACTTGAAATAATGGCGCAACTGTGTGATGGCAGACGATGGAGAGAAACCGACGGAAGTAAAAGATTGCCCTTTTCATCCTGGACTGCGTAACTCACGACGGCGATGACGATACGGCGATGAAGACGACGGCGGCAACTATTATTATGGCACACTTCTGATGTGATGAAAGTTTACAACCGAAGCAGATGCAATCTGACCAAAATACATACATCGTCGCCGTTGTGTTAGTTGTGGCGCGAAAAGCGCACAGCAAGAACACGTCAAAGTCATGCATTTTTTTGTGGTGGTGGTGATAGTGGTAGTGAGACGAGTGCGCGGAGGGGGCTGGTACTGCCGCTTTGACTTGAGGACAAATATATTACCCAGGGTCCCCGCACAGAACAACCTGCTGGAAGCTTTGAAAGTGCTAGACTGGATGGCGATGATGATGAGAATGACGATGATTCCGAGAAAGATGCCGCGACAAAGTAAATGAATTACTTTTCTCGCTTTATAAAGATTTCAACACGTAGTGTGCCCGTGCCACCAACTCCTAACGTCAACACGGGCTTAGGCTAAAACGACAACGTGATAAAAGATGGGTCCACACGTAGAACCCTGCATACATAAATACATCAGTACATGCTTGCATGTTCTGCGTAAATACACACACCGTCTCTTGCCACCTCACCCGGGCACACATTCGTATTAAAGAGCTGCCCGTTTCGTTGACAGGACGGAAAGGGGCTGATGGAAGAGAATAAAAACGTGCTGTTTTTTCTATCATGGAGCCCATAACGGGAAATAGCAGTCCTTGAATCCTGACAAAAAAATTCCAGCAGATTTCAAGGCGAAACACTACATTTTTCATTTTTCCACAGGAGCTACTTTCTCTTTTTCTTCTCCCAACTTTTCCGAAATAAAAATTATGATAAAACGTGTGAATCGTGTGAATATTTACTTAATACGGGGAAAATGTGTAAACTTTTTTAATACACCTTCTGACAATCTAAGCACGTTCAATGGAACAGTTAAGTACAGAACATTACATTGTGAATGGTGAAAAAAGTAGCAGTCTTGCCCTGCCCGACGACGACAGGTAAAAGAAGCGAGCAAAAAGGTAAATGAACCATACAAATGTGCTTGTATTTAATGACGTTATACTTACCAACTCTCCTCTCTCTGCCTCAGTAAATTCAATGTAAATGAAATGTTTTATGGCTGTCAGCATAGAACATTCTTCAAAGAGTTTATATATGAGAGATGCTGTTCAAAAGAGAAATTTCGATGTGTCTAAACAACGAAATTATGTTTTCCCTAGGATCATTCTGCACCAACTGGTTAAAAGACCATAGTTCACCCAGTTGTTTGTAGGAGCAGGAGGTATGTATGCATGGAGAGACGAAGACGTGCTGCATTTGTATGGGTTTATGTACCCCAGAGTATACATTCTTAGTGTCAGGCTCTGCTCAGGCATGGTATAGTATTTATGTAAGGTTTTGTCATGAATTACTAATTTACTGTTAATGAGTTTTCAAAATAAGGTATACATTATTTCATGCGTGAGAGCTAGTGGGACTTTAGATAAAAAGAAATTAATACAAGGTAAACAAAACTGCCAGAGAGAAACGCCTGTGCTGAATTAGGTTTTAATAGAACCAAATGAGTGATGAGGAGCCTGCTGTTGCTGCTAGTCGAAATATTAAGGGTCTCCAAGAGTAAGAAAATTCAAGAGGGGAAAGCTTTCCCTGGAACGATGGATTCATTCGTGAAATAAATACGTTTACACAGCATCCATTCCTCTAATGAAGAAGGAGTGCAATAGTTTAGCCTCGTAAATTCCGAGAAATGGAGCAAAACGCATTTTCTCAACGAAGAAGGTAAGAAAATTAATGAAAAGCTGCTACAGAGAGCTCAGAGAGCAAGTCCAAATTTGTCGTGTTCAAAATGCCGTCATGTACATACAATAAAAATAGGAAAGAGAGGGCTTCTCAAGAAGTAAACCCCTTTCAGTTTTCCAAAGACGTGTACATATAATGCTTGTTTAATATGAGCAAGTGCAAGGCACCTACCTACATATTCCCACTTCGTCCACACTTGAATAATTTAAGAGAGCTATTATCTTATTGACATAATCCGGGAGTGAGCGTCAAAAGTCATTTACTATATATGTACTTATTTTTCTTCATCCTCCCATGTAGCTGGCACTTTAATTGTCGATTTCTAAAACCATTCCCCTATAAACACGTACATATAAAGTTTGCACACACATCTCCTGTACACTACTACTGTCTATTAACTTTTCTCACTTCATTTACACCACTTTGCATAAGAAGACAATGATATTTCTTAACATTTTCTTCTTATTCTTACCACCCTTCTTTTCTCGCTCCCACTTCCAGCTGTTCCCTCCATCTTCACACTCGACTATATATATGGAAAGATGCTTTTTTGTTAATAAGCCTACGAGTACTGTAGGTCACGTCTTACTAATAACTAGTCCCTTTCACTCACACTCATACACACAACGACACAACCTTTCTGCTCCACACGATTCCAATTTCGAGGCTCACGGAAAACACATCCCAAGCTGGCGAAGAAAATCCATTCTTACACTCTGGGACTTAGTTTTACTGCCTATCCATCGTACATACGTGTATGTTTATATCTACCTATGTATGAAATTATATTATTCATCCTCTTCTCAAAAGTTAGTTGGCACCATTAAAATAACAACTGTAAGGCTCAAAATGACTGGTGAAACGGTGTGTGTGTGGTGTGAAAAGTTGGGACCGCTAAGGTTTTGTCTGTGTTCGTATGTATGTATACCTTCCATCGAGAAAACGTAATATTTTGCTGTTAACCCGTGAACGTTCTTTCTGCCAGTGGAATCGTTCCGCTGTTAAAATTTCACTATTACCTGCCAGGATTACTAGTCCCGATCAGGTAGTTATTGTGAATGTAGTCAAACCATTTGCTCGAAGAGACGTGTGTGTAATACCATGTTCAGCTCAAATGATCAAATCATATTTTAATGCTCTATTTTTCATCACGTTTGCTTCTATCTCTCATCTTCTTAAAGGCTTATCATCGTCTTACAAGCCGCTGACGTGAAAAGGGTTACCTACTTCGGAGAGCTGGCGAGGTTGTTTTTAATAAAAAATAAACTTCAATTCATTGCTCTCCCCCACTGTGTTCATATACCTAGTGGTGGTAGCAGTTATAGAAGCAGTTGATAAATCGCATTTTGCTTATCTACTAGCACTATTTTTTTCCTTCTTCTTCTCCTTCGCTTCCGAAATCCAATGACGGAATCAAGTGGTGAGAAATATGTAGCAACTTCAACAGAGAAAAAAAATCGGAACCAAGGCGCAATTTTTATACGTGTACATGTATACCTCATTCATCATGACCTACAAATGTCTGAACAAGATGTGAAAGAAGAAGTAGACCCGAGGAGAAAGCCAGAAAGAAGGATCCAGCGGCGGTGGTGTTACAGTCTACGGATCGTGGTTCACCTATTAAAACGGAAGAAAAGAAGAAAACGAAGATGAAGAAAACCATGCTTTTTCTTCTCAAATTTCTAACAAGCAACTTCATTTCCTTGCCGTATTGTGCTCGTAAAAAATATATGAGTGCATTTCAGTGTGAAATTTAGCTTATTTTTTGATGGATGAAATACGCATAACTCACTACTACCACATATATACAATCGTTCTCTCTCCCATTTTTCTCGTCATCCATATACCTACATAAACAAGTTACTTTACTTTAGCCACATCTCCCTCTCGTATATTCCCATTCCTGACAAGCGTACAAAAACGGATTCTGTACGCAACGGTATAACCATATTCCCACCTATGCGTAGGTGGTATACGAAAAAATAATAATTATGAGCACATTTTTATAGTACTTTTTTGAACAGGCTAGTATTATCTGTGGTGGCGTAGAAAGACATGGTAGAAAGGTAGTAAATAGTGATATAATGTTGTTATTATGAAAGTTCATAATAATCATCTTACCAGAAGAATGCAATCTATTATGCCCAGGAATGGAAGGCTGTGCGTTGATATTGGCTTCTACAACGACCATCTTCTTCACCCAATAACCATTCCCTATCGTGGCCGTACACTTCAGTTCCACAGCACCATTTCGAAAATGTCTTGACTCCAGTTGAAAATTCAGTCCTAAAACTGACGTTTCCAGTCCAGTCGATTCAGGAATTGGAAGGTACTCGATTATGTATTCCGTTTCCGCCTGCGTCATGCACAAGAACAAGAAAAAAAGGAGAAAAAATGTAAGAAAAAACATATGCCGCATCATGCACATTAAAATAAAATATCAAACACCGCATTTTCCTAATTTTGCATACAATTCATGCATTAGAACGAGAGTTTGAAGTGAAATAAAAATATTGGATTCTTAACTCAACAAATACGTACACAATACAAAGTGCGAAGGCGTATACGAATGGAATGTACGTACTTCATATTTTTGTTACAAATCGAATGTGTTTGCGCTTTCTCTCTTTTTTTCTCTCTCTCTAAACTGCTGTGCTTGAAGTAAACTAGCAATCTCGTCGAAATGGATTTCTTACTTTTTCCCATCTTCACAGAAAGTCAGAGGGAAGAAAACAGAGAGAACCGGGAGAGAATGAGGAGATGGAATAAAAAATAAGTAAGCCGTACACGGACGAAACACAAAGACACAAGACATGTGCACGCATTAATAATAACACATATCGTGGCAACATAACCGTCATATAATCATAAAGAAGCTGTTTAGTGAGAGAAGTAAAGAAGCTACTTTTCTCAATGATGGTATTACCAAAGTATTAAAGAACGGGAGAAAGTCTATTTATATCTGCATCTACCAGTACATTCTCTAAACGACTTTCACAATGAAATAAAAATATATACTTTTTCAGAGAGAGAGAGAAAAAGAGAGTCTGTGTGTGCAGCATCTGTTCTTGTTTGGTAACTAGTGAGGAGGATCTGGCCATATAATATGAGAAAATGATCTTTTCAGATAATAAAAAAGCACTTTTTCTTTTCCCATTTTTACTTACTTTCTCGTCATTGATGTAAAACATGAGAGACGCAGCAGGCTTGGTATGGTATGATGTGCAGTTCCCTGTGATCGTGTCACCCACACTCACCGCAGGGTGGATGCCAGATATCTCTGGTTCTGTCGTCGGAGGAGCTGAAATTGATGCAAAATTCATGAACAGAGGAGATACACAAGCAAAAAAAAGTCCAGACACTTCCGTTTCATTCCTTGTTTTTCTTAATAATTGCATTATATAATCTTCGTGAGATAGCTTTCGTTACTCTCTGTCTGTGTGATACTTTTTAGGCGTGTTCATATAACAATAATACTATTAACAATAATAATAATAATAATAATAGCAATAATAACAAAAGCACATGATCGTAATAAAGTAAAGGAAAACAAAACAATGACAGATGAAAAACAGAGATCAGCCAACAAAATGGAATTATTTCATTAATAAACTAGAGTACTTTTTCAACTTTGGATAAGTACAGTGGTAACGGTGCTTTTCTTTTCCAGTTTCTCACGCCAACTTTGTCAAGGATTTTGCCTTGTATGGTTGTAATATGTGATTGGATTTTGTGTACAGCTTCGTGTGAACGCACAAGATTTCATTCTTTGTTTTATTTCCCGAAATAAGAATATTGTTGACAAATATGTATCTTTTTTATGTACATACGTCATAGCGGTGTACAAACATACTCCAGCAGGAAGTTTGACGAGTGAGATAATAAACTCTAGCACATACAAACTTGTTCAATGTATACACTCAACAAAAACAAAGCGCTTTCTCTCCCTTTGGATCAATCAGTAGTAGGAAGCTGTTGTAGTGTTTCAAGGAAAACTGTTTTGAAAGTTAGTGAACTTACCGTTTTAAGAATCGCAAGTATATTACGGCATTCTAAATATAGATAGATATATATATGGGCAAGGTATTATACGAACTCGGGTAGCTAAGCGTAATAAAATCAAAAGGAGAATATACAAGACAAATAGAAAACGTATACTTCCCGCCCCTTCATCAACAATGATTATGCTTTGTTTGTTTGCCTCTTCGTCGTTTTGAGACGGGACGGAAGAGAAAACATGGGTAGAGGAAAGAAGGAAACAAACGAGAAAACTGCTGGTTGTGCGTAAGTGTATAAAGTAGATATGTCTGCAATTTGCATGTGCGTTTCTCTTTGTTTTATACAAACAGTTGTATAAAACTTTTTCATATAACCTTCAAGTTTATGCAAGAGCAGCGTGGTTTCTAGCGTAAATATGTACGTATATGGTTGCGTCTGTTTACTTACCAACAATGAACATATCTCCTTGTTGAAACAAAGTTCGAAACGAAGGAAGGTCCGCGGAAACCTCACATTTGTACGTTCCCCCTGTGCTCAGTGTAATATTCTTCAGAGTTACACGGTTGAGATCCGAAGCTTTCGGCGTTGTCTGCCGACAGGAACAAAGCGAAACACGGATTTGATGGAGAAGCAGTCATATAATACCCGTATCATTCACCCGGCAGTAGAGTGACAATAAAAAATACGGTGGAACAGTTGGGGATGAGGTGATAATGACGATTCCAAGGCCAGATAGACGTGTATAACGGTTGTATTTGAGAACAGATAAGTAATGTATACAGTTTGATAAAAAGGTAGAACAACGGTCGTTGTCACCATCATCATTTCCAGAGAAAACGATCATCAAGGTTGTTGTTCCAGCGAGACAATGTCGTTCAAGTTGATGAAATGGCCATTATGGGACCCCAAAGGAAAACATGTGCCATATAATAATGCCGCACAACGAGGTTCGTATACGGTTTGAGGGCAATGTTCAAATGAATGTGACATCATCAACGCGCCGTGGTTATCATGTGGTTCATTGTGCGGTTTCGTGTAAACGGTGTATCATTGGCACGAGGTAAAGTGCGAGAAAAGTGACAAAGCCATTCCAAGTTCAGTATATCAACATTGTAATCATCATCGTCGTCATCATGTCATTTTCGTGATCATCACAGTAACAGTTACATAGTTGGTGAGACAGGGAAAACGAGAGGGTTCATTGCGGTGGAGGTTTTGGTTTAGTTGGTAGTCGTTGAAATAAGATGTCAGGCAGAAGGGATGATGATGGTCGTGTGGAAGAGGAATATTCCCATTTTCGCATTGCGGACAAATTCAATTTCATCATCCGTCCAGCAACGAGACGAGAAGGCATCCATACAGAAATGAGAGACAAATTAAGATAAATTAATTAGATTAACTACTCTCGACGAGTATGAGTGCGTAGCAAGTGTGGACGGATGACTGTAGCAGTACAATAATTAATGTAAAGGGAGAGGAGAAGGGGAATAGGAAAGAGAAAAAGAGAGCAAACCTCTTTTTGATATGCTTCCCCTGTGATATTATTAATAATGGGCTGAGCTGAGTACACACACCATAACCATAGGCATAAATAGAAAGAGCCTCACATACAGCTGTTTTTACAATTTAGAACGTTTCGTATGGGAATTGAAAATTTCCATATGGGCTATAAGTAGTCTTCCGTTTTAGTTGAAAGACTCTTGTTACAAAACTGTATTACACAGACACAAAAAAAATTGCTACAGCGAATGAAATTTTCTCTTTTCTTTCTTCCATCCTCTTACTGAGCCAGGCTACCCCTACTTGTTATTTATTTTGAGGTCGAGTTTTAATGAAGTCATAACTTACGCTTATTACTCAATTAGTGGAACATGGAACTAGTGACTTGATTTGTTGTAGACCGCTCTGCAACGAGGCTGCAGGGAGAGAGAAAGGGCAAAAAGAGAGGAGTTGAGTGAAGGAGAAAAGAGAAATTTTTTAGCTAATGGGAGACATCCAGTCACTAGTCACGTCTTTTGACTAGTTAGGTTGGTCGACTGGAAGACTAATTTAAATATACGGCCTTTTATGGTCGTTGTTCTGATTTTGTGGTGGTAGCACAGAAATAAATGGAACAAACCAGTAGTGGTGGTGGTGGAGTACGCGACTGGATGTAGGAAAGAAGTAGTAAACTAAAAAGTTGAAGTGGAGAGAAAATCAAGATATACTGATCACTCCATGGGACACATTGATTCTTAAACTAATTTCCATGTTCCTCCCTCTCTCTCTCTCCCTCTCGCTTTGCCGCTGTTGCACAAAAAGATTTTTAATATCTCTCTCTGTGTGGATGTGGTAACGCAAAGAATGAAAATAAGCTAAAGCTCTGCCTGCCGGGCAACAAAAGAAAATTTCGTGGAACAGGATATTATGAAGAAAGAGAGAGTGGGGAGGGGAGAGAGCGAGAGAGAGAGAGACGTAAAAAGGAAGTGGTGCTGGTTTTCCGTTTCTATCTTATTGCCCAATATATTATGAATGGGAAAGTCAATAACAATGACAAACTTTTTCAACCATAAAAGACACTCATGAATCATATTTCTACAGAGCGACCCTTTTCTGGCAAATACAAAGTATACCGTCGTTAAGTGGGAATCAGGAGGGTGGTGTACAGCTACAAATTTATCTGAAAATCGTTGAAAAAGAAAAAGAAAGACGAGAAACTTACGTCAACAAACACTCCGTCCACGGGAAACGTAAGGATATTTGGCGTGACCTGAGGTGAGTATCTGAAAAATTCATGGTTGTCTTTGTACCATTTTAGAACAAGGAGGGTATCAGACTCCAAATGAAACTCGCAACCCAAAACGACTGATCCGTCTTTCACGCCGTACTGTGGGATAGTCACTGTCTCCAATTTCAGGCCGATCACGAGTGCTGTAAAGAAAGCAATAAAATTTCCCATTTGTAATTCGTATAATATATAGGCAAACGTGCGAGGAAACGACATACCTACAGAGAACCTTAGGACAGCTATCAGTAGCTTTGATGTGATGATACGAGAAATACCACCAACAAACATATAATTTTGTTATGGTCGTGGTGATGGCGGTGGCGGCCGGGATAGGAATCAGACGTTACAACCACACACAAAATCCCCACGTTTCCTATACCCTTCTCTCTCACAGTCTGTCTAAAACGATATACCGTTTTAGGGGCAAATGTGCATGAAAATTCAGCAAATACCGGTACCATGTAGGTGTAAGATATAAGCTATCTGCCCAAAAAAGATCATATTGCCGTTCCCATTACTCTTGAGTTAGACTACGGCATTTTTGTGAGAGATCGCTGTCACGCTTCATTGTTTCTTCCTGCAGCTGAACTTCAAACTTTATAGTAATACGTGCATTTGTATGGGTAAGCATATATACGCAGATGACGACGACGACGACAACGACGACCAAATGGGTTTCGCCGCAGAAAGGAAAAAAAATGTTCATATCTTCCGTTCAGTTCCAAATCCTCAAAGAAGAAAAAAACATTTTGAAAAAAGGAATACTATCGCCACAGAAAAAATTACCTTGCACCAAAATCCTCCAACTTTATCTCATCTATGCAATTTCTATAGAATGTTAATCGAACTGCAAGAATGAAAAGTAAAGGCAATCAGAAGATACGGTGTGTGTACCTACTCCGCCTTCTGTGCGTATGGTGTAGGTGTGGTGAAGGTGGTTCGACAACCAAAATGGGATAGTAGAAACTGCATGTTCCAGTTCATGAAGCACCCATTCGGGTATCCAAAAAACGCTTTCATTCACTCCCCATGTTTTTTCTTGTTCCTTCCTTTCGATGAACTCCATCTGATTCACTGTTATTCCCTACCCTTTTCGTGCATGTGAAAAGAAGAGAGAGACAATACCTTGATGCACTTTATAAACTATGTCCACTAGGCGAGACTGTTCATTCAACATTTTATGACATACAACAGAGAAATCAAGGGGACATGTTAATAACGGAAAAAAGTGTCTCCAATAATCAACTAAAGTCACTGCTACTTTTCTACTGTGCGGTTTTCTCTTCCTGTAAAATGTTGGCGGGATTTCCAAACATTTTTTTCCTTCACTCTCCCATTTTTTTCGTGTCTTCCTTTCTTTTCCAGCAGTTCCAGGAAACATTTCTTCCACGGAATACTACATAATATGTTTATACGTTGTTCAAACGTTAAGTCCGAAAAAATTACTAAATGGCTAAAAGTATAACTTGTGAGTGTAGTGGAGAAAGTTTCCAAGAAGAGTATTATAAAGCATGTACCCCTGTCATTTTTGTACCTATGCATTTTTATATCATTTACTTTCGTTCTTAATGCTACATTATAGGAGTCTTTCTCAGAGGCACGTATGTCTAACAAGTAAGTAAGTGCATACGCGTACGCAAGCTGATGATGGTACGATACCCATCCATTTTTGAAATGAACCTTAGAATGCAACATTGAAACTCACTCAGCATTTACTGCTGACAAAGGCCATAATCCTGTTAGCGCACTTTCTATACATCCATCCATCAGTATAGCCGAGCGGGATTAAATGTGTGTTAGGGTCTGCAACAGGAATACGTATTTTGAATCCGGATGACGGTTATAAGATATATTGCTTGACAGGTGTATATGTTTCTCTTATACTTATACATAACATGTACGCCACTAAATACTGTATTATACCACTTTGACACAGGAAAGGGGAAAGAAAAGGAAGAAAAAAAAGTTCATAAAAATTGGAAAATATCTCAGGAAAAGTGGGTTTCTCTCCCAAGTAGTATTTTTTGCTGCCATACTTTGATTTGATCGTTTCTTTTGTTGAAAACAAAGCAAAAAAGTGGGATGGACTGCCAACCAACAGCTTCACGGTGTCCCCCATACTTTTCTATGCTCCACTACATGACGTCCATGCTTAAGTTGGTGGTGGTGGTGGCGGTGGTCACTTAGAGAAATGAGAGAAGCTTACTGCCCTTCACAAAAAAAGTCTCCGTCCCCTTTCCTGTTTCTTCATGCATGGAACTGACTCGTCTTCCTCTTAAAAAACTTTTTTCTCTGCTTATTTTCCTCTTTACTTGATAATGGAAACCCAAAGCGAAGTTTGTCATAATAAAATTAATACCCTTATTACCCGTCATTCTTGTTGCTTGTTTTTTTCGTGCCCAAAACTGCTTTTTACCAACCAACTGCTTTTTATCCGCCACATTATGTACCTACCGCTGACTCGGTATTAAAAACTCCGACCATTTGGATTTTCTGAGCTTCTTCGTATTGACCGTTTTATAAACGGAGAGCAACACAACAAATAATCCGTCCAATATGTGTGATTATATGGGTTCTTCGCTTTCGTACCATTTTATCAAGGGAAAAAAATTGCCCAATAACTTTATAAAATAATGGATTGGTAGCAGACACCACTCGTTCCAATTTTTGCACAAAATAAATCATACATTACATACGGTAATAACCCACTATGTGCAGGGGCACAGAATCTAGGGTCGGATTATTATATCTATTTTATGGCTTTTTCTCAATACACACGCTGATACCACAAATTTTTCTTTATTTGGTCGTTCGACTTAGTTGCTGGAGAAAGAAGGCAATGGCGACGCCAGCATGAAGATGAACTAACAATAAGTATATTATGAGCTTGTTATTTTAAATCCAATTCTCGTGCTACTTACTTCTTTCAATCTTCTATACCTATTTAACGGTTTATGGAGAAAAGAAATGGTGAAGTCTTTATAAAAGGGAAAGTACAGAGAAAGCAAAAAAATACTGGGAATTCTACTTTCTATTGAGCTCCATATAATACGCTTGCCTTGTTAGCCAATGTATAGAAAAGTTATTGGGCCATTCTACTGTCATTACGGCTGCCTCCAGATTGCCATAATTTTCTTCAAGGAACAAATCATTATGCACTATTCATTTCTCACTATGCATGCAGTACAAAAAAAGAACCTTGTGTATTAAGACGATGACGATGATGATAGCCTATACAATTTTTTGTCCCACAAACAAAAGACGCACGTAATGTAATCGTAAAGATGACAAGAACGTTTTTACCATATTAAATCTTACATGTACTCAATAGATTAAGTAGTAACAGTTTGTTAGGAAGAAACTAACACTGTCTGAATGGGGATTTTTCCTTCAACTTTAAACCAACGTACACATTGTTCAATTCACAACCTCGTGACTTGTGCTTAATTTACTACAGAAAAATGGAGAAAGTGGCATAGAGAAAATACACCATAGGAATTTTGCAATTGTTCATAGAAAGCGTTTCTATTTGTCGCAGGGCTGCACGGTGCTTGCACACACGGTGGCTGTCATTGGCGCTGCTGTCGTAGTGCATGAAAGAGTGTGAAAGAGAAAGTAAAAATGCAAACTTTATTACGTGTCTCACCACCAGATTTATTCTACAAGTTGCTTGACAGGTGTAATAAATTTTTGCATCTGTGAGAAGCAAATGTAGAAAGTGATACTCCCACTTTGCTGTGAGAGTTAGCAAGACATATATAGTATAAACTGGTTGGCAAATAAGAACGGCTATTTTATAGGGAAAATGCCAGGATATGCTCAAGAAACATAAGTAGGGTGAAATACGATGCGAGTTGCGACTTGTCGAGTGTGTTGTGTTTCATACATGAATTGTACTATACGATCTGTTATCACTGTATATGTTGAGTCGGTTTATTTTAGAAGAAAACTTACACTTCCTTATATACTCGACGACAGACTAACAAAAACAGCACTTTCCTTGTGTATTTTTTGTCGTGTGAAAATTTTCCCTTCCCCCAAGAACCCAAGGAAGGGAAAAGTTGTACAAGTTTGCTTTCCGCACTTCTGTACTTACGGTTAGAGACTGCTTCGGTAGATTGAATACAGATATAAAAGCCTGTGGAACGGAGTGAAAGCAACAACTAAAATTTAGGCAAAAACAACACACACACACACATACATACCCAGCAGGACAAGCCGTTCAAGTTCGAAAAGAGTGAAAAGATAAGTGCGGCGACACAAGAAAACGTCAGAAAAGCAGAATAAAAGGGAAGATGCAAAGATAGGTTTTCGTATGCCTTTCAAACTTAAGCACAGATGATGATGACGGTGAATCCTGCTGATGATGTTGTAGAGTTGTTGGAGGGAGCCCTGGTGGTTTTGTACATGGAAAAATTAGAATGTACATCAACACGGGAGAAAGGAAAAGAGAAAGAAAAACTATTGCGCGTTTCCCTATTTTCCGGAAAGTGCGTATGTATGTATGTATGTATCCACGGAGCAAGGTGATATAGTGATATCTTATGTATATTATGATGATAGCAGTTACAGTCAGATTCAGGCTTAAGGAAGAGTGGAAAATAGACAAGGAAAATGGGGAGAGATAGTAAGCAACCAGATTTTCTCATCACTTCTTATTATCATTGAACTTAATATTTTTGGCAAGTTGTATATAATACACATATGTTTGCTCCTTTTGCTTCGCTTCTCGAAAAAGGGAAAGTTAAAAACTACCGCCGCTATAGTCATCCTGCTGGTGTGTACAAAACATTTGTGTTGTGACTGCAGTAGCGTCAAAATACTAAACAATGGAGGAGAAAAGGGCGAAGAAAATATTGTAAAGAAACGGAAGTTTCTTGCCACTGCACTTTCCTCCTGTGTTTTGTTTCCTGAAAGGCTAGTGGAAGAAAGCTAAAAATTGGAAATAAAAGACTGGATCCCGTCATGCACACACACAATAATAGCGGCAAAGTGAAGTAAGCTTATTTCTGGGAAAATATGTATGAAAATGGGAAATTAAATAAAGAACGCTTTATGCACACAGAAATCTCATGAGAATCTACGAGCTCGCATTTTTCCTATGAAGGGGAAGCGGAAAAGCGGTATTTTGTTGCACTTACTTTTACAGTGGCCAACACAGGCACGCGAAATGTAGTAACATAATATTTTTTTAATATTATAAATGGTATATTTCGATATAGACGTAGATGTTTACGATGCACTGCCATTATCATCATCATCATCATAACTAGCGCAAGAGTTATTTTCTTCAAAAAAATGGAATTGTTATTAATATTTTAGATGCAATGCACAGCTTGCATTTTTCTACTCTCTCTCTCTCTCTGAACATGTACATTTTTTGCAGGAATTTGGAGAGGTTGAAATCCTTGACTCTGCCAACCGTAAAGGGAGTTTAGTGCCTGGTTAGCTGGCGTACTGCGTAAACAATGCAACAATTGCCTACCATTTTTATATAATTTGTTGTGAACTCTCTCACTGCTACAAAAAGGAAACGGGGACCACCCGTGTGAGAGAAGAGTCGTATCGTTTTTTGAAATCGTATTTTGTGGAAGGGAAAAGTGTGCGCGATAAAACGACGGGCAGTTTTTGTTACTTGTTGTGTTGTTGGTAGGTGTCTTCAGTAAGCTCCAGGAAGGAGTGTAATGTATGGTTGACAAGAGCGATACAAACAGAAATCAACATCCAAAACGGTGTATCTATTATTGGCGCACTTTCCTTTCGTTTCATCGAGTGACAGACTCGTTAGGCCATTCTGATGTTTCCCACATTAGCCAGAGTAGCCACTGACCATAAGATGGGCTGTGTGTTCAGTGCTGTTGTTGTTGTTGTTTCTAGTTTCCTCACTGTAGCGTAATAGTGATTCTCCAGAGAAGGGAGCGAAATGAATAAATGGACACATTTTTTGGAGAAGACAAACTTACTGCGAGCATAAGTGGTACAAAAGGGGAATTTTGTTTTTTCTTGTTTGATACAGCAGCACACAGTATATCTGGTCAAGAGAGTATCCATCTTACTAGAGATTATTGTCGTCGTGTGTTGTGCAGAACCCAACTCCCCATCGTTATGTGTATGTGTACATAGTTATCTTTTCGGGGAATGGATAAACACGAGATTACCGCAACGGATGAGTCCTTGTGTATTTATTCAGAAAAGTAGCCATATGTATTTGGAGAAATTAGATAGAGAAAAGAGAACGGAATGGTTCAAATACGCTCGATAAATTACAGAGCATATTCGGCCAAAAAAGGATGACTTTTATCGCAAACCATTTCCCTTCCGGCCCTCCTTCTTCCTATAAAAAGAAGAGGAACGAAAAGAGAAAAAGAGAGGGGACAAGAAGTGCATATTATACACACAGGAGTACTTTCTTTCGCTTTCACTACCCTGTCACTGATATAGTGTCATAATGAATGACCATGGTTGAGAGCTTGGAAAATTGGACCACACACATGCATGTTTTAGGGTCAGAATAACATTCTACGTTACGCTTTAAAAAAGGCCAATCCATGTGTTTCGTGCCGACACGACGTTGCTTTCGCAGGGAAGAGAGAATGAGAGAGAGAGAGACACTCAGAGAGAAAGAGCGTGGCAAAGGGAATACGCAGAGAACATCGAATGCTTATACAGCTGCGAAAACCTACATAGGCACTTTCACGCTCTCATGCACAAATGTAAAGATTAGCTAGAAAACCAAACATCAAAAGGGCTCTCCTTTTGTTGGTTTTGCTGGTGATACCCTGTATGTGTGTAAGTGCAAAGGAGAGAGGGAGAGAGATCATCTATTTTCAGGAGCGAATGAATCAGCGTTCAAAAAAGCATTTTAAATGGAAGGCGTGACTAGTATCAATGGTACGATTTCAAGGAAAATGGATAGCGTACTGTTATATATACCTGTCCTTAACAGCGCGTATTTTTGTATCGTTTTCTTTTTTCCACAACCGTCATTTTAAAAACAAGATCAAGAGAGATAGATAGAGAAGGAAATGGTTTTTGGTAGACTACAATGGGTTTGTACATATTTTGTAGCTAATTTGTGGTATTTCCAAAGACATGTGCCTCCATAATAGCTTGTAAGTATATTTTTAGATAGACCTAGACCTCAGTTTTGGTTAAAATTCACCTCACTGTAACAGTTTCGTAATAGTTTATTTTATACACAGCCCAAATATTTTTTCGAGGAAATGGGGCCTGCTGTAGACGTATTTGGTAAAAAGATGCAGACAAAGTGAATGCAGGGTTTACGCAGTAGCCTATGCTCAAAGCTTTCTCAGAAGTACGCTACACAGCTGCATGCAGAGAAACATACCGACATCACAATGTTTTCTACGCGCTTGTGTAGTGTACCTGCTTAAAGAATTTCTATTCTTTCATGCTGCGCAGCAGATGTATTTACAAACAGTAATATAGGGTAGTACCCTTGATATAAATGCAGCGTGAATTTATTTTAACGTTTCCCTTTAAAATTGTTTTGAAACAGGAAAATGCTAATGAAAGCTCACAATGTAATTAAGAAAGTTGTTTTTGTATCCTGTACAATGTACAAAGCATGGAGTTCTCTTTCGAATTCTGTGATACATACATACCTGGATCGGGGTTAAAAGCGAACTACATACAACTGATACGCAAAATATGAGTAGGTAGCATAAATAGGTGGATTGAGTTGAGTTTCATAGTTTTAATCAGTATATTCAGCATCCGTAGATCCCTGAAAATGGTATGTTCTTCTGTAGCATTAAGCAGCATCGCATAATACCATGTATTACTTGGTGTAGATGTATTATTCAACGCAATAAAATAAGGTTGCATTATATTTCTGCAATAACTGCAGATTGTAAACAGCTAAGCTCAAGTGACTAATAACCAGTTGGCAGCGTATAGATATAATTAAATTGTATTAAAATTTTTCTTTCCAGATTAAACCTTGAGTTTTACTGACAATGACTTTTATGCTCACATTCTCTGGAGGGTATAAAACAAAAGGAACAAAAAAGGACGTGTAAAGTGTACTTTTCGAGCTTTGCGGAAAATGCAGGAAATTAAAAAACGCATTACCACGTTTCGTTCACGAAGCTCTGGCTCTGTAGGGATTCATTTTAATCCGTGAGTGCCCACCTCAGGTTTCCTGCATGTTTAAAAAATGCAACCAGCAACGGTTCAAGGTTGTACGTTACAACCACAGTACTTTAACCACCCATCAAAGAAATAAACACGTTGGCGAAGCCACTTCCAACATTGTGAGGTTTCGTAAGATGTTTGTGATGATCACGGTGATGAAACCAAGTGTTTCATCAAGCTTGCGTAACATGTTCCGCAGAATGTAATGTACACTTATGATAGCTGTCTAACAAAGCCGTTTAACTTGTGGCTTGCCCAACCCTCGCTTTGGGGTTTATTAGTGGTTCTCAGAGGAGGAATAAATGAGGATGACAAGCTTAAGTGAGGTAGTAATGACAGCGATGTTGTTAGTGAAAGTCCACATAAGCAATCCTTGTTTTGTTCCTGGTGCTCTGTCCAGTGCAACGAGAGGGAGTCCGTTTTGCTGGCTGTGGCACAAACATGTCAAAGAGCACCCGTCTATTTCCTCTTGCCTCTCCCTCTCTTTTAGTTTCCCTGTTTATCTGTAAACAGTTTCTGCGTCAGAGGGAGAAAAGCTGACTCTCTGCATTATCCCAGTGTACTTTTTCGGGGAACAAGCTCGTCTCAAGCTGAACAAGAACACTGTTAGACAGTAGCTAACAGAGAACAACAACATGGCTGTAAAGTCTAGCTTCGCTAATACGGCTATTAGAAAAGGCGTTGAAGTTGAAGAGTGAAGTAAAATGTCAGCTTCCCTTCATGAAATCTGGAGCAGCAGTGGAGAAAGGGCATTGAAGTGGGCCAGGAAAAGAAAAGAGTTGTTATAATACAAGTAGTGGTAGTGGTGGCAGTGTAAGTAGTTTGCCTGGAGAGTCGCAACGAGAGAGGAGAGAGTCTATGAGTACATATTATTGAAAAGGAGAGCCGCTTTTTGCACTTTCACTCACTTGACTTGACGTGACTCAACTGGGTTGCTTTTATTCACCAGGTCTTCCCACGAACGATACCAGACCCTTTCACAGAGAGAGAGTTGCTGGCAGGCCTTTTTTCCTTTTCTTTTCCTACAACGGCCTTTCTGATGATGACGACGATGTCGACAATGGCAGTCTTGATGTTGAAGAGTATGATCATGAGAATGATGATGAAAATGATTCTTGTTCATCGCTTGCTGGAAATTTCACAACTTGTTCTGTTTCACTCTCCCTCTCTCTCTGCCTTTCTATCCCTCTCTTTCACTCAGGCTCACTTTCAGTGTCAGGAAACTTTCCTTCATTCATGCATGTCCTTAAGAACAAGTTTTGATGAAGGGGACTGGATGAAAAGTGAAAGTCGTAACCAACAACGAGAAAGAAATCGCCAACCTCTTATAGCCATTTACGGTTTAGTTTATATACCATTACGCCTTTTTTACGGCAACCCATTTACCTCTATTACGGTGACGGCAAAAGGACGGACGACAGTAGAGACGTAGTAGTTCTGCCACCACTGCTGCTCATACTGTGGTTTTCTGTATCCCACAAAAAACTAAATAACTTGGTGCTACCTATTTCCGTTCGTAAAAGTGTATCACATCAAATTATGGTAACACGTTCAGCAAAACATTTTCCCCTCCTTCTCTCTCTCCAACAAACCGCCACGACGACAGTGGGTGCTCGTTCATTCACGTGCAATGAGCGGCTTTGAATAGCAACACTTAACTAAAATGAAGAGCCATATCATTATTACCACTAGTTCAGCAGTTTAATGCATTTCACTCAACTCACGAGGCGGCATAAAGACCGTTATATTTAAATTGGTTCGTATGAATATACACTGTATACTATATACACATAATGGAGGCTGTTCCAAGGAAAGGATACAACCATTGGAAACAATTACTGTACCGTGTGTCGGATGTCTATGTACGAAACGGCACATTATCTTGAGTATGAGACACCGGTTGCCTAATGTGCCACAACTAGACACATCAAAACAGTGCCACCACCAGCATAGCAGCAGTAGCAGCACGACTGGTGCAAATTGGTTCTCACATTGAGCACAACCTAAAAGCCATTGCGTCGCCCTCGAAAATAATAAGTGCTGATACACATAATAGTTTCCCATGTCGGCAATAAACGCAGTGTGTGCGTGTGTTCAGGCATTTATGTGCTAGACGCGTCTCTTCCATTTCACTCTCGACTCCAACCAACTCTTTTCCAAAGGAAGTGTTAATTCCGAAAGACTTGTTTTGCATGGAAACAAACGAGAGATAAAATTATAGTGATGAAGATGATGGTAGGCGATATTGATACAACCATTTTCCCAAAATGTATGCACAATTTCCGGGTGTGGGGAGACTGCATCGGGGAAACTATGACCACGACAACAAAAGCAAGCACACGCTCCTACTGGCTGGTAACTTCATTAATGTGCGGTGTATGTATGTTTGAGTACATCATAAAGCATTGTCGTGTTTATAGTTTATGGGGGTTTGGAAGGCCTAGGGGCATATTTACATAATATTTCCATACACACACACACACATACAATATGGCGAGTGTCTTGGTTTTCTTTGTTTAAAATGGCCTACGTAGTAGAAGAGAAGTACCTACAGACTAATAGTATTTTGGGTCCTTATGGAGGCATGGGTTCCTTTGCAGAGATTGTAAAATCAAACGGAAGGGATCAATATTGTCAGAAAGAAAAGAAAGAACAGTAAATCCCCTAAGGTTACTTTCACTTTACCCTGTGTATTGCACCACCAGTGAACATTACCTCTACACAACATGCAGACAGAGAGAGAGAAGCACACACAAATCAAATATCATCGTAAAGTACGCTGATGAATATATATGCTTTAATATTTATTATAGCGTAGTATCATGTATCTATCTATCGTTCTACCTATCAATGTAAAATGTAATACCATATTCAAAAAAGTGGGAAGATCAAAAACAAGTTAAAAACGCCTCAGCCTACCTATATTTTAGAACAAAGTAGGTCAATTTCACGTTTCCCCATTTCTCTTTCTCCCCCGCAAAATGATCAATATGGCTGTTGTATTACAAGTCTCATGAAATGCTGAGCTCATAATCATAATCCTCGCAAGTCATAAGACAGTGTCATAAAAATATTATTATTTTTTGCTTCCTTCGTCTTCCATGCCCTGTTTCATCTTTCACACATCCTGTGCACGCATTACATGCATGAAATAGTTTCTGTTTGCTAGGAACCACACACAGCTAAAGTCAAAGTGTACCCAGAGCCCGAAAAGCCAGCAAAAAACACTAACTTTTTTTGTCATAATGAATCCACGTTATATCTTTACCATGCCTTCATTTCCTGCTCCATGGTCGACATAATAAGTATTTGTACGGTTATCATGCCATAAGACACGATCAGAGATGAAGAGATAAGCCTTCTATAGAGGATATTACGCATAGGGAGGGAGGGAGCTAGAAAGAAAGTGAGAGACTCTCTGGTAGAAAGTGTATGTGCGACTTTCCCCCTTTCTTTGCTCATATGAACTGAAGCACAAAAATTGTTGCAGTATTTTTTACGTTCATGAAGAAATTCGTTATTACTTTATTATTACGCTACGTATAAAAACTACTTTTTGATCTAGATGCAAACATACATTATATCAGCATAAGGGAGACAGGGGAGCGCGGGGTAACATGAATTGTGTTTTCTGGTGAGAAAATAGATGATGAAAGGCTGGTTTAGAGGTTCTTTAATACGACATTTATTGAAGAAAAATGTTGAGTGTATGTGAGGAGGATGATGACGACAATCTCGTCGTGATCATCATCCTACAATCATGCAAGGTTTGAAAGAAGGGCGAGTGAAAGAGAAAACGGCTTTTATTCTTGTATGAGGGAGAAAGAAAGAGTATACAAACTACCGACTTTTTGCAAAGATTTTTCACTTCCTCCAACAACTCCTCGTACAACCCTACATGTTTCTCTGAGTTGCTTCACGAGAAGGAGACGCTACGAGAAAAAAAATGTTTGTTGGCTGCTGTTGGCATAAAGACATGACTATTATAAAGCATCGATTTTGTCATAAACTGGAATAAAAGTCCCTCCCAATCTTTTAGATTATGATAAACGAGCAGCAATATCATATTTGAGATGCGTATCGTAGCCCCGTCTCTTTCAATAATATTTTGTCATTCCTTTCCTCTTGCCTTTAGTTGTCCTGTGGTTTTTTCTCCTTTCTCTCTCTCTCTCTTTCATTCTCCTGCCCTTGTCTTTTTTCGCTCGCTTTCGCATTGCCTTGTGTTAAAAGATCAGCTCAGAGAGCAGTCACAAAAACCTGTCCTCCGAGTTAACAGTATATTATTATTATTATAAATATCGGAGTCGAATGCTCGTGATATATTAATATATATGATTTATACACAAAAAATATTTTATGTATTATCAAATCTTTTATCCGTGCAATCCTTTCCTTCTGTCCTCACATCAAGACAAACCGCATTGCCAGCACCAGGAACTATCCAACAAGCAAACGTGTGTATGTTTTAACATACGGCACTTTTTCCTTTTTATAACAACATTTCTTCAATATTCACATAACCGCCATCCGTCTAGACAAGCCCTTATGAAGCGCTATTTAAATAAATTACATATATGAGAGGAGCGCAAGGAATCAGGTGTATTATAGCTAAATTTCGTCTCGGATGTCACAAAGTAAATCGTAATACTCACTGGTTGGAAAAAGGTGGGCGTTTCATATCTGCGTGAGAAAAACAAACGTGCCGAATACCTATCTCAGGGACTCTGCCATATGTGTAGTCAAAAGAACTCAAATCAATCATTTTAATGCATTGGCGTAACTTGGAACGAGAACTGCACAAAGTTTCATCATCAGGCAAGGCGCATTTATCACATAGTATTGAGGCTGTAAAGGAAAGGTACGTAGGATACCCAGAACAGGGACGGTGAAAACGGGGGAAATGTTCCCCACACGTGGCCACAAAGATAAAACTTGAAGTTTGCTTATACAGTTCACTTTTGTTTATAAATGATTACTATTGCTATTTATTAACGATGACGAGACATTAATTAATTTAGCATGATATCATTTGAGCTTCATGGCCACGTTACATATAGCATATACCATTAATTGTCAACTGTATGATGGATTCACGGAGTCGTTATTAAATAGATCGTAGTTTGTGTTTGTGTTGTATTTTTAAATTGCGTCATCTGCATAAAAATATACGACATAGTTCCAGTCGCTATAGTTATGTTCGTCATTGAGGGGTAAACTGTACGACACGGGTGGTTTGACATTTGTCCCCTCCACGGTGAAATCCGTTACACCACCACTGACGCATGCCATCTGTCCTATCGACCATTTCTAAATCCTTCATTGTCTTTAGTGTATAATTTGGAAATGCCTTTTGTATGGTCTCTAGTTATTTTTTATATTTTTTTATGCATTATGCTATTACTATATATGTACCTTTTTATGTTACATGAAAGATTGAATAATTAATTATTGTCATTACTAGCACGATTCACTCACCCCAGTTGGCGAGGAGGGCAAAGAGCAGTAACAAATCCCCTTTCATGGTCTTTTGTTGACGTAGAAAGGTTGTACTGTATTGATAAAAAAAAAGATGGAATCTCAACTTTCCGTTTTTTTCTCTCTTCTCCAAAGGATTTCCACAGTAAAAGCGCTGGTGTTGACAAAGAGTTCAAACGTTCTCTATGTTTACAACAGTATTTTAGTATCACAACGAGACTTTTTTATAGTTGGGTGATCAAAGTCTTCCTTTGTTTGCCTTGTGTCGCTATGTCTCATCAATCAATAAACACACCTTTTGGTTCCCTTTTCAATTGAGAATCAAAATGGATGCCTTCCTTTGACCGTCCATAGAGCTCCACACCGCCGTCTCGTCTATGCCGTAAACACACTCGTCTGGAAAAAAGAAAAAAAAAACACATTTTGTGAGAATTGCTTTCTTCTTTGCCGACAGCATAGACACTTTTGGGAAAATGGCAACACAGCGACAGTCTAATTTACGCTAATGAAAAATATTTTGTTTCGAGAAATAAATGGTTTTAACGAGGAACTGCCTACCTTATCCTTATCTCTATATTACATAATATTTTGTGTACATTTCACAAAGAAAATAAAAAAGCCACAAAGTGCTGCCTGATAGTTTCAAACAAACCATCTAAAAAAACAAAACCTCCCATTAGCCTCTCGAAAAGTTGTAGCACCTTTGCCTTTACACGCATAAATACGTTGGTTTATTTTCTTTCGGGAAAACTGTTATTTTGTTTATAGCTTTGTACAGCACTCGTAGGTGAGCATATAGAATTCCTGCCAGAAGAAACTACTTTAACAACTGAAACGTTATCGTATATTTAAATCGGTTAGATATTAAATTTATATAATGACATAAAATGAAACGGCGATAAACGATAAATACAAGTCATGCAACAGAAATACAAGAAAATGGCGGAGAAACGGACGGACAAATCCAACTACAATACTTAAGTTGATTTTATATAGATTTCTGATATATCATATTCTAGATTAGATCAAACTTTTGATTAATAGTCTGCAATGTGAAAATTGAAGTAATATAATACCCGAACAACGTACTATCAAAATATTTTTATGTAGCAGTTTCTAGTTTTCCCATGTAACTTCAGTTAACTTAACAATAGGGAAGGATGGGATTAGGCAAATTTTGATTCAAATCGTCTCTGGTAACTAGTGGTAACAAAATCGTACTACGTATAGGTTGGTTGGAGGGATAGGGATGAGGAAACTACCAACATAAAATCATAAAGGTTGGTTAAAAATGTACAATGATTACTAAATAAACTCGAACTTGAGTTGGTAGTAAGTTGGGAAGTTAGGCTGTGTCGAAAGTATTTTGAGAAAGGAAGGATCAAATGAAGAATCGATTTACGGTAATAGAAAGGCAGTAAAGCTTATCGCATCCGTTTTCCGGGGGAAGGTTTAATGAAATTTCCGAAACAATGGTGTTAAAGAAGAAAGGGAAACAATTTCTGGTGGAAGTATTTTTATGTACACGCTGAACAACTCATAGTGTACCTAGGCAACTAATAAATGAGTTCTGATTGTCGTCTTCGTCTGCCTACAAAAGTACGAAATTTCTAATTGCCGAAACGTTGTAACTTGTATTGCTTTTTATTGTTAGTGTGCTTCACTGGGGATTATGGATAGGCCATTTCTGAGGTATCAGTAATCAGTACTGGACTTGTTGAAATTGAGGGAGAAATAGGCATGTTGTAAACTCGATGTTAAATATAACGTTGCATAAAAAATAATAAATGAATACGATCGGTGAAATTAAGTAACGTGAAATTGAGCATTTTTACATAATGTAATGTCATGACTGGCATGTAGTTTAATGTAATATTTGATAAAGGAAGAGGGATCCATTTGATAACATAAAAATAAGATCTTTTACAAATATTATTTGTGGATTGTTTTTTAAACATGTTGACATATATAAATTAGATTTGGTTATTATATACTTTCGGTGGCGTTATTTTAAGGTTAGATTTGGTTATTTTAGGTTGACCCTCGTAAAGACAACATGAGAGAAATAATTGCATGTAAAAGACTACTTTATTTTTTTTAAAGTTCAAAATTCTCATTTTCGTCTTTTGTTATAGAAAATAATTTTAAGAACAGAACAGATCTGTTCTTTTAATCTGTTAACGAACAGATTAAACAAGAATCCGATTGTTCGCATTAGCTTGAGTTTATCAGAGCAGGGCAAACCAATGATCACTTTTCGTTTGAACGATACATAACTATCTCATCCTCCCTTGCATACATTGTTAGACGCATCAGTTAACGATTTAAAATTGCAAATAGTATGAATAACAATTTAGTGTATATTTTTGTATGAATCAACATTGTCTTAATTTATACTTGATGTGCTAGAAAACACTGATGTTTATATACATAAATACATTGTACAATGTCGAAGTAAATGGCATTTTCGTAAAAAAAAATGGTTTGGCACACAAACAGAATTTTAAAAGCATCCTTATCTTGTAGCACTAGACACTAGTTTTCCTTTCTGGATCCCTGCGTTAAATAGACTAAAATAATTGTTCTATTTTGCTATTGTTTGACTTAAGTACTAGAACCAGAAATTATGTATTCAAATGGAATGTTTTTAAAAACTTATATGTAAAGTTATGCTCGATATAAAAATATAGTGAGGCAAATAAGTCGGCGTTCTATGCATCTGGCATCTGTAAAGCTTGTACTTTATACATATAAAAAAGAACAGTATGGCGGTATATGCTCCATTTTTTTCAAACCTAATTTGATCTGAATAAACGGCAGGCAGGGAATGAAAAAGAGATGGTATTGCGCTTTTGTAAAGTTGTTTGCTTGATTTCATGGAAGAATACCTCGCCGTGGGTGAAACTGGGGTACCTGAATAAATCCAAAAAAGTGTTTCATGCAGGGAGAGTAGCGATAGGGAAGGAAACCTCGTATTTTTAAATTGTATCAGAGCCGGAAAAAGTGTACTCTGTTACCTCTACCCTAAAATATACCCACGCATGCACAAAACTTAATTAAGATTTTTCCACGTGTTGTATTTTTTATTCAATTTTAATTATTAAGAACCATGCGATCAAAATCTATTAACGCTTTATTTGCATGGGAAATCTTAATTGATATTGCAATAACAAATGGACGTTAGACCTATATCGGTAGGTAGACGATATGTATATAGAATACAATAAATCACATAGAATAAAGCTTCCTCACAAAGCACCGCCTAACTTTAGGTTGCATTTTTGTACTGTGGCTGTATTCCTCCACTAAATCAGAGTACCCGGAAAAGAAAAATTGACTACGCGAATGGTGGATTCCCAAGAGGGATACAAGAAACAAAACCGTGTCATGATGAACTACAAAAAGCAACACAAACAAACAAGCGTTTGTAAAGCATACATTATGAAAGCATAACATGTAGCAGCAAAGCAGAAAATGTTTCGAATTTATTATACCTGCCGCCCTGTGGTTTTAATTAAGATGAGTACCAAACAGGCATCAGAAAATCTTTGTGTGCCAAGACGAAAGAACTAGAACATTTGACATGACCTGTAAAAACTCGAGTCAGTGTTAAAATAAGTGTTGTACAATACCAGCAGCATATGGGACTTTAAAAGTTCTCTACAGCCTCCACAAGAGTCCACGCGTTGAAGAAAAGTTGAGTTTTTTTCACGTTACTTTCAGTTTTAGCAACTACGAATGAAAGGAGAAAGGCAGGGATCTAAAACAGTCACTCATTGTGCCTGTTGTGAATGTTGATAGTGACGATTGTGAGGTGGTTGCGTGATATGTAAAAACAAAAGTAACACACAGTGTGCATGTAAAGAAGAGTAAGGAGTAGAGGGATAGTAGCCGTTTTTCTGTCTACTTATATTTCGCTTGGATGTTTTGTTTGTTCTGTAAACGAAACTCCATGTACGACTTATTGTTCGCACTTACTTTCTCCGCGTCTCATAGCTCACGTTGACGAAAGCAAGAGATTTAAATCGGAGTGTTACGAAGGAGAAAAGAGACGGCTTTGTACACCGAGTATAATATACAAGACGTAAAGTTCCGTTGATAGTTGTTGTTGGATAATATCGCTGACAGTGCGGCGTATATATAGTCGTTGAACATAATAAGAAAAAATCCTCTTTCCCAAAATTGTAACGTGTGTGAAGAAACAACAAGTTTTTTTCTAGCTTGTTTATCTTGTCTCTCCTCTTGTTCCTTCACTTTGCCTTTCTGTTTCTGGTTCCGTGTACGTGTGCGTGTATATATTTGTTCTGTTTGGTTACTTTATGGTAAATAATCGGGGTGGACCTCAGGGAAAGATCTGTACAGGAACTTATATTCGTGTAGGTGCACTTCACATAACAAAAATAAAGATGTGTTTTCAATGTACCTATTTTTCTCTTGAATTCACCACAAGAGAATAAGCAAGTGCTGTATAAGTACAAGGAAACAGCAAGTCAACTTTGAAAAGCCGGTGAAAACGATATCATACGTACACGTATGTAGGGAAAAGCAGCAAGGAAGACGACGATGAAGGAGCCCTTCTGGCTACTTTTCCTTTTTTGAAAGCAATACGAGACCAGACTTTACCAATATCCAAACAACAAGAAACTCTTTTTGCAGGTTATTTTACAGCGTGTAGTTGAGTTTCTGAACAACTTTGTTTCACAATCATTCTCCGCGTACACAAAACTCTCGGTACGTACATATGTAACAAGTCACTGTGGCAGTCACCAAACTTTTTTCAATAGTAAAAGGCTAATTTGTTCTTTTAGATGCTCCCTCTCCCTCCCTTTCAGTAGTAAGTATTTTGAAAGTCTCGGAGTGTAAAAAGGAACTAAACTGTTTACAATTTATAGGGTATTCGCTTATTTTCACTGGTATATCATATTTAAACAGATTGTTTTTCATGCAGTCTCTCGAACATACACCAAACTTTTTTACATGTATCCACCGCTGTGAATTTTTTAGAGCGTTCCACGACTGACATACTTGCAAGAAAGGAAGAAGAAAAAAATATGTGCCAGCGAGCAGCAAAAGTCTGAGAAGAAAAAGTCTTTTCTAAACTGGGAAGAAGGGAGGAAAAAATGAATTTTTCACGAAGATTTCTTAGCAGTGCTATCTTTTTTCCAGAAAGTCGAGTGTGTTACTGAGCTATTATTTAGCCAGCGAACACAATAGAGCAGCAGAACGCAATTGGTGGTCCTGTTGGCAGTGACTGAATACGCTCACCAGTAGGGATTCATCCTTTCTTCCTTCCTTGTTATAATGTACATGGCAAATCTGGCCCGCGGATAAATAATACTGGCGAGGTCTTTTTCACTTCACACTAATAATAATAATAATGCGACGCTTTTTCCCTCTCACTTTCTCTTCTAACTCTGCAACAGTACATGTAACTCTACTTTAACGTTTTCGCATTTTCAAACAATATTCCCTTAAGTAATGAAGGAAAATGGGGCAAAATGACAAACTGGCTTTCTCTTTTTTATCGTGTATCTCTCAAAAATAGGCTCGGTGCAGTTTTAAAAAATAAAGTGGAAAAATATTACATACAAGTATTGATGGCGTCTTTACGTGCCTTTTTGCTGGTAATCATATTACACTCTACCCACTGAGTTCAAGTACCCCTGCAATGAAGGTTCTTACGTCGTAGTTAGAAAATGATAAATGTATTATTTTCCTCCGAAAATGTAACATACGACGCGTCACTGAGTTTATGAAGATGTAGTAGGGAGTAATGTTGTAACCAGACACATTTTTATGTAGCTGTCATTTGTTTTTCTTCAAACGTGTGCTGGTATCAGTGTCATCTCAAAGAAAACGTAAATCCGACGCTTGGTCCATAATTACATTGATGTCTTGAGGAGCTGCCATCGAGTGAATTTGAGTTTGCTGTGATGTGGTGGTTCAGAGAAAATGTCCTTGGGCGTTTAGCAAAAGTACGTTAATGGCTTCTCTCTCTCTCTCTCTCTAGCTTTCTCTTTACTTTCTCTTTAACAAAAGCAAAGTGACAGCGAAAACAGCAACAACTGTTTCCTCCTCTCTTCTCTCCCTCCCTCACCCAGGGCTGGTACAGCGCGAACGGAAAAGTGAAAGAATCAAATTAGTAACGAGAGTATTGTATGTAATGGAGCATGATTGCAGGTGTTGTTCCGCTGTCTCGATTTTTACAGTACATAGTAAATCAGACAGGTGTACACATGTCACGAGAACAAATTGAGTGGAGATACAAGATTGACTCTCTTCTCTGCCGAGTCCTCTTACTTCCTTTGAGGGTGAGGGTGTGTGTAGCTACCACCAGAACTAGCTTGCTAGGCAGGGCACAGACAGCCAGCGACAGAGTACATGGTACGAAAAATACTCCGTGAAACTATTTGTGTAACAAAGAGCGTTTTCGCGGATTTGAGTCCGAGAGCGCGATGCGTTCTTCTCCAATTCTCAGCTAAAACTGACTTGTCGTGGTTGGAAGGTAAGGGATCAAGTATCTTTGGTGCGAGACGAGTTACTTTTGTGCCTCCACTGTGGCTGATGATGGTGTGGTGTTGAGAAGCCGGAAAACTGAGGAGTAGTATTAACAAAAAGGAAAGTGTGGCGGTGGTAGTGGTGATGGAACACGCTTGATATACAAAACACACGCTTTGTGGATGACGTGGAACGCATACTATTATGAATATATGGATAAAACTGCTGCTGACTGCGTACACTCAGAAATTTTCTCAAAAAGTAATGTGTCTTTGGTTTTGCCTTGTGCTTTCATTGCTGTTGTAGGGAAAATGTTGTGTGGAGGGGAAGACTGACGCTCCAGCAGTTCCCAAGTAAAGCCGTTTTTTTCAACAGATATTCTTTCAAGTTCCCCGAACTAGAATATAGTAGCGTCGTAACGTCTTTATATGCGATATAATTTTATTTAATCTAACAAAGCGGGAAATACTTTCATTTCTGTAAATGATTAAATGAAGCAACAGTCGTGTCGTAATGTTCTTTTACTTCTTCTTCTTGTGAGCGGCGACAGAAAAAGTGGTATTGCTGTTATTGCATGGAGAAAGTGAAGTGACGAATCTTCTAATACGGTAAGCACTCTTTGGGATATGAGCATAAACAGGGAAATGATCCTCTTTTTCTTTCTCCTTATTATTTTTGAGCAAGTGCGGGAGTGAGAATGGGTTACGAAGTTAAGATAGCTTGTAAAGGTACGTTGTAGGACGTTGATGTTATAATGATGTGAATTGTTTGCAGAACTATTATATGTAAATCACAGAGGAAAAGTTAAAATGTGAAAATTTGTTAAAAACTTTAGTTTACACACTGCGCTGTCGTATCCGTTATTACACATCTGAGGGGCATAATGTGGCACGCTCAAATTCCTTTGCCTCTGGAAAAGGAAGTCCAAGACCCTTTTAGTGCAGAACAATGGTAGTATGTCTGCCACATTAACTTAAGTGTTATCGACATGAATCTACGTACTCATTTGTTTTCTATCTAACCAGTCGACCGTAAAAAATGGAGACCAAATACACTACATAAAGTAGAATTAATTTTTTGTGGCAAATTTCCCTTTCGTCCTGCTCTCGCTCAACGGTAAAGGTCAAAAGATGTGCTGCTTTGGGTGGTGATGGCAAAAGCACAAAAGTTTATGTCATTCATTGGGGCCTTTTTGCGTCATTTTAGAGCGCAGATGTCGTCCTTTTTCTCGGGAGAGTAACTTGTTCCAAGAGAAGAATGTAACACCATTAGACAACGTTCACTACTCTTTCTTCACGTTCAACTCTGATTAGCATGTTCAATGTCAAATTATGGCTTTCGAACGTGTGTATGCTAATGGCAGAAGGAAAGAGTCGTTTGCATGGATTATTTCATTTTCTCCCCTTTTCTTTCAACCGCGCGATGCTATTGACTTTTGATCTACTTTTTCTTAAAGTAGAAAAGTTTTAAAATCAGCAATCACGACGTATCCTAGTCGCACGTAAAGATCTACCACACATACACACACAGACATACATAGCCTCTTACAAATCATGTGGGATAAAGGGCCAAACTGACGTTGATATAGGAGAGAGCCAAAAAGTGGTGTTGTTGTGCTCGTTGTACTTAATCCTCTTTTCTTATTCCCAGGCCATTTGAATATCAGATCGGAAGGAAAACATGTTCCTGCATACATTTTCATCGCTGGATTAGGTAATGGGAAGAACATTTTTAAACCTGCCGTTTGTCTTTTCTCTTTAAAGTGGTACGACAATTTGGTTTAGCGGCGATGGTGGTAGTGGTGGTAAGGCATGGCATGCATATGGCTGTAAGTAAAGATTACAATCTCGCGGTGGAGACCCTACTAGAATCCCTATAAACTATGTAGTAGTTAGTATTCCTGGACGAAAGAAATCTCATGTCAGAATCAGGAACATGTAGGCTGCGAAAAGGCAAGATGTGATTTGGCAACGGTGCATTCCGTTACACTAAGAGCTCCTGTTTTCCTTAATGCTTAGTGGTATGAATTTACACGAAGAGCAAAAAAGGAACACCTATACATACATCAACCGTATTACACCCCGTAGGGATGCAAAAACATAAATGTTAAAGGTACGCTTCAGTAATGGTACAAGTACCACGACGACGACACATCTTCCCAGTTGCTGATGAGTTTACTTTGCTCTTATGGGACACTTCCGTCCGCGGTTTAACCGTACTTGCCCATAGACATAAGGAAAGCAGCACACAAAGTGAGTTTTTACACATGTCGTGCATCCCATTAATCCACGTTTACAAGAAATTGTTTGTACAGAGTGCAGATATCCTTTTCCAGTAAATGCATATAATAGTCTCCCTGTCTGTCTATAAATGTGCCAGGGTCTGTTCAGGTTCCGTCTCGCTTAAAGTAAATACAACAACTGCTGCTGTGTTGGTTGGCGTGCTAAAATAATGGGAACCTTTTTGTATACATATGTAAGGTATAATGTATGTGTACACTTTTGTGATATACCGTTCTCGGAGACGATTTTGTGTGCAAATGTTTTACTTTTACCACTCATGCCAGTATTTTATGTAGGCACTCAAGTGTGTATGTTATCTTTTTATGTACACGATTGCAATGATTTTGGTTGCTTCAGGTTTTTCCATTACAGCGATGTCCAACTCTGCGTATAAATAGATAACCGGGGAAGATACTATGAGTTTGTATAATGCATACTCCTAGTGCGAAAGAAAGCCAGGAGTCTCCAGCGTGCCATTATGCTCGCTTTTATTCCCCTATGATCTGGCAAATTTTGAGGCGTAAAGGGAGAAAAGGGAAAGAGAAGGAAAGTGAGTGGTAGCACAAAGTAGCTACCAATATAGTGGACGATGGCAGCTATGCTGGGTTTACTAAAGGAGAAAATTTATTTTATGCAATATTTTGGCAAACAGCCGAGAGTTGAATACAGATGAAATATTTTATTTTCTCTCTCAATTTTCTCTTTCCTTTCTTCTCTCCTCCTGCGACAGGGTAAAAAAATATGTACGTTGGAGGGTAGTACACATGCATAATAGAATTCTGTATGTATAGGCATACGCACAGGAGGAGACGCTACTTTTCAGGACCAAAATAAAGCCAAACTGGACCGCATCCTAATCCCAATACGACACTCCCGTTCCTTTCATAACAATGTTACCAGAATGACTACGGATGCTTGAAATATTTGTGAATATTATAACCGCCTGGGTTCCCGGGGTCTCCTTGCAGCAATGCTCCCTCTATTTCCCCCTTTCTCTCTGTCACTTCTTTTTATCATAATAAATGCGGGAAAAAGGAACTTCCCCGCTCTCTGCTATATGCTATTATTATACGGTATCATGGTTGGTGAAATTTTTTGATTTCGGAAAGTTGAATAATAAATGGCTTTAACGCCGTTGTGGACTGATTTCATTTTTTGTATTCTCCTTCTCATGGTCAGGAATTAATAATAGAAGCTGTCGGGGGTCTCTGATCTGGGGAAAGTGGAAGACAATCTATCAATTATTAAATCACTCGACCAGTTAGTGACAAGGACGTAGCGATTTATGGTTTCCACGTTTACGTGTTGTGCAAGCAAAAGAAAATGCTCAAATGCTGCATTTCTAGAAACCTCACATGTCCCCGTTTTTTGGAATGACTGGCAGTGACAAGAAGGCATTAAAAAGTACTACGTGGTGATTGATACACAGTAACCGCTGTTGTTTGTGTGGAAAATTCTCACATGTGTGCAACAAAGTTAAAAGAAAATGTCATCTGAAGGGTACGGCTACCAACATTTGCACGAGGTTGCACCCGGTCTCCTGTTCGGTTCTGTATATCGTTTCCACGAACTGAAGGATTGTTTCCTGTCCGAATGCGATTGTTGGGTTCTTAAATTTGAGCAATTGCTTATTCATGCATCCTTCTTGCTGGGCTACATATCTCCACGTCGGTTAGTTTGGATAATTATTAGAAACCAATTGAACCGCTTTGCTATTAAAGTTGGAGGACAGCTCGACCTCCCCTCCATACAACCGGAGTTTGAAATGGGAATGTCCATCTTGGAACAAATTGGCCTTGTGCATATCTGGGATGCCTTGCGTGATGCATCTATTTGCATGCGGTTTAACAACTGTGATAATGACTTCATGGCCCAAATTAGCAACATCAAGATTAAGGTACCGTGGGGCAAAAGTTACAAGACCGGTAAACTGAAACGTTACGTTTCATGGTATCCTCCTTTTAAATTCATTATTATCTGTAAATCGACTAGCGCAGGTGTGCAATGTTGAAGATGAAGACAGCTCGAATGACATGAGAAAGTTAACAGTCTGCGAAAGAGTCTTTAATGACTCCCCGTTGATTCTCCTAGCCTTAGGAATGTTATTATTAGCCGTGCTCGCCCATTCTGTGGTATCTCCAAGCAAAATTCATCTCCGGAATAATAAGTTTCTTTTGACACAGTTATGTCAATTTTGAGCAATAGTCCCATGTGAAAATTATTTTTATTTAGGTTACCTCGTATGATGACACTCCAACAGCAGCAAACCCGTCAAAATCTGAAGACAGCAGTGGCACTCCAAGCACAAGCAAGGACCCATCTTTACTATCTTCAGCACTTCCCTCTGGACTTGCCAGAGTTGCCAGCAATGTGGATTTTGGTACATATGGACAAGAAATCTTTCTGTCTACCAACTTTCCTGATTACGATGATACCTTAGAATTGCAGGCGTCTGTGTCAACCTCCACTAAACCTCCTTGCCCGCATCAAGATATTCAAGCAAAATGTCCTAACTGCAAAAAGGAATTCCTCTTATTCGTTCCTAAACCGTGGAGACTAACCTGTCCTCATATCAATGTAGTTAAGGCATCAGGGAAGAAAGCTCAGAAGAACAAAAGGGAAGAAAGTGGCGCCTGTTCTTCAAAAAATAATCTCAGCGAAGAGGAAGTAAAAGAGCTGATCAAATGCTTAAAATGTAACCACTGCAAAGAAACGCTTGAAAAAAGGCTTCAGGCAGTTCTTCTCAAACACAAACAAAGGAAAGCAGCCGACGACGCAGAGAAGAAGTCATCTAAAAACTCATCTAAAACTAAAAAAAAAGTTGTTAGCTACCAAAAAGGAGTCTCACAGCTATTCTAGGAAAAAAAACACAATTCGCGTAGTTCTACGTTTAATATGAAAGGGCATGTGTTTCAATTCTTGCTCGCACAATGGGCAATTATGTTTTCGGCGTAGTACATAGTGGCAGTAGGTATAGTTGACAGTCTTTGTAGTTAAACAGTAACAGTGTACATCTGACATCTATGATTGTTTCATTACATTTTTCTTTCTTAATTCAAATATTAAAATGGTCGGCTAACTAGTGTGTACATATGCACAGATTGTTATTGTAAGTTGTTATGTTGTGAATAAAGTGACAGAAAGAATCCAGGCTATAGAGCTTTTATAATGGCTTGTGACAATAATTATTATTTACACGTAGCAGTAGTCATCCTATTTTACGGTACGTGGATTTGTACATGGATCTATCCCACTCACGGCTTCTTTTTTGAACCCGAACTTCAAATTTGTGATGGAACTCATCTTAGAAAGTTTCGGACAGACTTTTGCCTTTCGAAACTTGTATTTGCATCGAATTCTACCAAAGTAAATTCCGACTGTATTTGCGTTAGTGGAATGTAAAAATTACTACGTTATGTCTTTGTAATTCGTTGTGTAATTTTTTGAAATACAATTTAAACGCTGTTTTTTTAAATGCATGTTAAATACATTAATGGATTATTAATAATGGAGGTGTATTCCTACTGCTCTGGTATAGATGGCTGATTATAAACCGAAACTGTGTTCCTAGTACTGTTGTTAGTAATGAGGGCTGCATGCTTACTCCGGAAGTTAAAGCTATGCAATTCCTAGGAGCACTTGAAAAGGACGATTTTTTCGCCGTAATTTCCCAGTCTGAAACAAATTTTGATTATAAATTGCTTCGTCCCGTGCAAAATGTTATTGTTCATGGACAAATCTGGATTTATAATGGAATTCTTACTAAGTCGGGAGGCGGTTATTGTGCTGAAAAATTGCGATTGTACAGTAACCGTTCGTCCACAACAAAATTTAAGGGGATAACAAAGTTCACAGTTCGGGGGAAACTAACTGTTCAATATGAATGCCCCCCTTACTATACCGAACCAATGACACCAAATTTAAATTATGCTCTTCGTAATGCTGAAACATGTAAGATAAGCTTGTCATAATAGAAAATTCACATTATGTTTCATTGGATTCCATAGATTGACTTCACGGTGATTGACAATTTTCTAAATGCCGAATTTAATAATCTGATTATTTTGGCAGCAGAATGCACAATTGACTGTTCAAAAGAATCTGCTTCCAAACTTATTATTAAAAGGGAAAGGGCGCCAACAGATTTCAGGTCTGCTCGCCATATGACAAATAGAAGAAGACGTAAAGAGGATCACGGATATAAATCCGTCCGCGCCCGTGGCATATCTAAAATAACTCAAGGCGAAGCAATATTTCCAGTACTTGCGCCAGGGGAAAAATTATTGATTCAATATTTACATCGCAGCTTTCTTATTAAAATAATGGACTATGGCTTCTCGAAGAATGAATTGGGATTTGATTCTCAACCAGAGTACCGTCCCCCATTTTCTTTCATGGTGCTGGAGAAATTAAAAGATATCGCGTATAAAACTTGTGCCGGGAGGGTCGCAAGTATTTTTTTAGAATACGCGTTAGTAATTTTTCGTGTTGCATATGAAACTCGCGGAACAGATCTAGTGGAAATGTTACAAGAACAAGAAGCGGCTGACATAATGCAATTTCTAAACGAGTGTCACGACTCTATTGTACCTTTCCAATTCAATAAAGGTAACATACTGTTTTGTCCGGATGAGGTACGTGTCCTTCATTTCACACTAGTAACTCTATTGTTGTTAATTTAGACAAAATGTCACATGCTCTGAAAAATTTGTATATCGATAGCTTATCGAAACCGTGGAAAAGGATGGGGTTGCCATAAAAGTAAACTTAACTACAAATGGCACCAAAAATTTCTACTTGGAAGAGTATCACTTGTCGGTTGAAGCTCCATGGAATATGATAGACCTTACCATGGGTGTTTGCATAGGTGCCTTTGCTGAGTCCTACATTCTTTACCATAAGATGGAACAGGCCCTGGAGAAGCTTTTCATAAAAGACTTGACAACATTGTGGAAACATCCTCCAAAGCACGCAAAGCTTTACAATCGGATTTATGGACCGAATTGGTGGTACAACGGGGAGAATTTGGAGCGTTGTGTGCAATCCGTGTATACGAACAATACTAAACTACATCGACTTCAAAGGCCGTTTAAAAAGTTTTACGTAAATATGACTGGTGTGTCTGAAACTGAGATTGGGTATGGAAATCTTGCGCATGTTGTTATATACATTATAGATTGCTATGCTCTGTTGATAACGTGTTTTGAACTTTGGAAATATAGACGCATGCTTTCAGGATATCATAAGCCAATAGCAATCCCGGAAATCACGATAGGAAAAAGAAAGGCAGATGCTTCTGTATTGAACGAAATTTCCATTCTGAACTCAGCTAATTTCACATGTCAACCTTTCAATGAATTACAGTGCCGTTACTCGTGACATAATCAGCGTACACGACATTCACGACAAAAGTTGTTATTTATTATGTTATTTTCCCATAAAAGTTTAAGAATAAAATGACTAATGATGACCCAAGCAAAAGACGGTGGCAAGGAGCAACAAGGCAGTCATTGGTGCTACCTTTTTGGCATTGTCACAAGCATGCGTTTGACTGTTCCATTTTGCGTTGTAGCGACAAGTGCATCTTTTACCAAACCAGTATTGGCTTTCTCTACAGTCACTGTTGGGAGTGCAAATTGGTTGAAGAAGTGGGGCACCCGGCCAAGCCTGAACAGGGTAAGGAGCAATTATGTGATCGCCACAGGAACTTTTCTGGCCAAAATCAGCAGGTATGTAGCATCTGTTTCTAGTCACTGGCATGGTCGACTCGTAGCATCGACACGTTGGAGTATTGTCTCCAGTAAATACCTCCTCCTCTTCGTCGTCATCCATGTCCAATTCTGTATCTGGTTTTTCCACAGTGCAATGAAAAAACCTTTCAAAGTTGCAAATTTGATGTTTATTTTCTTCAACCCAGTCTTTTTTGAATTGCATTGGTTTTTCCCCTTGGAGGACATCTGCCATTACATCTTTTGTAATACATTCGTCATTGTTGTCGTAATCGCCGTCCCAAGTTATCGTCCCCCAGTATTTCGGGATATCTCTGGTTCCTACTTTGTCTTCGTTGTCTCCACTGGATGAATCTAGGTTTCGTAAAAGCCGAGAAATAGCCAGGTCTCTGTTAACTTTCAATTTCCTTCGAGGATGCTTGAGTGGATGTGAAGTTGATACAGAGGAACGGTTGTCCCTAAGAAGCGTTGGTACTCGTGAAGTGGGAATTGTTGTTAGCTGCTCTTCCTTCAAACCATCGCCTTGTTAATTAGTATTTTGAAAACATTTACAACTGTGGTGTCCACTGCTAGTTGTTTAAGAGAAACTTTCTATTTTTGCATTTGATATGTACCTACCGGAGGTGGTGAGCGGTGTAACATTTTCTTTCCTCGGGGATACTCTCTTTCGATGACTTCTCTTATTTTCATGGCTTCGTTGTATACACTTGTAAAGCATGTCCTGTGGGCTCCACGCACATACTGTCATGGGATAATCACAGGCGCGTTGTTTATTTGGGTCGCATATTTCACCGCCACTATCATCATCGTCGATGGGGTACGTTAGAGAATATGTAGAAGGAGGATCGTTTTCAGAATCATGTAAGGTTTCCCTCTCTTGTGCTCCTGAAAATGATGTCATATGCATCAAATTTGGAAAAGATTTAAGTGAATTGCATTCAAAATGAAAGTTTAAATAACACTACAAGAAATAGCTAACACTTACTTGTTGTTACATACATTTTGCTAAAAATAAATATTAAGACTACTACTGAAATTTTTGCCATTTTTGTGTTTGTCAGATAAGTTTTATTGGTTTTACAGTAAGATGCAGATAAGGATCTGTGAATTTTCCAAAAAAATATTTGCAAAGTAAAGGTCTTCAGGTGCTAACCAGATATGTACAATTTAGTTTCGTATGTATTTTTTATATTTCCCGATCTATATGCGTGGAACCGTGCATAACGTAACCATCTCATATCATGATCCTGCTAGAAATTACAGAAATAACTTGGAAATAACCGACAAGAACATCAAAATTGAATAAAGTCACTGTTTAGTGCATGGAGTGCATGTAGTGTAGTAGATGACGTAGAGTTCCCAAGTAGTTTTGGTTTGTGTAAGTTTATTTTGATTTTTGAATTCGATTACTAGTAATGTTACTTTAACAATGATATCTTTGGGATTCCGGGCTTAGCTTTCACAGGGCTTTCACCAAAAAATACCGTTATACGACTGGTCGAATTACATCAAAGTAAAAATTTATTTTGATGGGAGATGTTATAAAATGATTTCACAAGCATATATCTTAGGAAAAGCATAAAAAACATTATCTTGACAGATTTAACATATTCCGCGATATGTATTAAAACCGCATAATTATGGAGTTTATTGCGAAAAAACCATCTATCAGATGTGGGCATAAATGTTTTTCATTAGATAGAGGCGACAAAGCGTTAATTGTTTCAGCTAATATATACAGTTGATTTCCTTCTTTATTACAACAATATAAAATCTACAAAAGTGACCAGTATATTCACGATTTAACAATATTATTTGTTACAAGGAAAAATTAGACATAATTACTTATACACTTCGAGTAGCGTTCACATTTTACTTAAAGGCCCCTTTACAGAAGAATACTTAATTGTAACTCTTTTGTCTGGCTTTCTATTTTGCTTCTTCTTTTTCCCACTTTCAGGCACAATCTGTTCATTCGATTCTGTGCCTAACTCTTCTGAAGGGGCAACTGTTTCGTTTGGTTTCACCCCATCTTCACCCAAATTGGTGGCAGCGATAGCTATAGCCTTCGCCTTTTTCTGAAATTTCTTCTTCGAATTTTCCTTTTTGGTTTGTTTCAACAGCTCCTGTTCAAAGCGAATTTCATCTGCTGCAAGTTCTAGGTAATGATGTAGCCAAGGTCTCTCATAATCCCGATTTCGCTTTTCCCGTTCCCTTTCAGCTTCTTCTTGCAGCTTTTTATCCTTAGCAGAAGCACCATCCGCTCCAGCCACCGAGGGTCCATTTTGGTCCTCATTTTCCTTTTGTATCATTTTCGCTGACTTTCGCAAATACTTATTTTGTCTTGGCTCCCAATAATAGTCTTTTGGACTCCTCCATTTCTGCATCCATAAGTTGGTGTTGGGGTTCAAGGCTATTTCCCCATATTGGAGTTTATTTTTTAAAACAAATGCTCCCTCCTAGTTCACAACAATTGAGTTTGCAAAAATACATGGTATACAACTTTAATTATGAACTAATGATTTTAAATTATAAAAGTTTACCTCTTTGTCAAAGTAAAAGCTACTAGGATTTGGGATGTCGGAATTTTGTGTCTCGGGCTGCTTAGATTCTTTCCACACACCAATATTTGACAAATATTCGTACTCCTTTGCCTTATCGTTTGGATCCTTCAACAAAAATGTTCCCTCTGTAAACGAAAAATAGTAGTCATCAGGAATTTTTCCGGATCTTCCTCTCGGGCCAATACGGTTATTGCGTCGTCCAAACCTATATCATATATGTAAATTAGTCATTATTTTAATCTACAACAGTTAAATCAATTAATTTTTTGCTTGGTCGGTGCAACGGTTACTTGTAATCTTTCGCTTCGTGTCCTTTTGGGTGCTCCAGGGGTAGCCACGAAGTCGTGGGTTCATCGTAAAAAAAATCTGACGAAAATTACAACATGTACATATCATTGAAAAGCAAGAGAGGTAAAATTACATACGTTTTTTAAGAATTTTCAATCACTTCTTTCAAGTAATTTGTGTGTTACTTGCCGTTCGGTGCCTTCTTATCCACCCCTTTGGGACCATCTTTGTGGAAGACTCCTGTTTGCGGGTTATATTTGTACATTCTCGGATTTATTTTGTTATCCCGCAGTTGAAAATCTCCTTCGGAGTCTAGAAACGCATAGTCGTAAGGTGTCAGATCAGATAGCGTTTTTACCTCTCCACGTCTTTGCTTTGCTAATATTTGTTTGGCCGTAGCAGTAGGGAACCAAAATCCTTCGTCATAATCAAAGTAATAGTGATATGGATAAAGTTGGAAGTATCCGGGTCCATAATCTTTTTCATAGGAAACATTTTTAAACCCGATTTTACTACTTCATTTGTCGTTACAAATAAGTTAGCTTCAAAAAAAGTCTACGGTTTGGTCCTTACGCTGTCCCCTCTTTTTCCAGACCTCATCAACGGTATCATACCAATAAGAGTCCATCTTGTTTGGAAGCTTTCTAAAATATGATCCATCAAAAGCATCATAATAGAAGTCGTCTGGAATCTTTTAAGATAAACAGTATAAAAATTAGCCCCCATTGGCACCATACTTTACGAAAAGTTGGCAAAGGATAAAATATGCATTGAGAATACCTTTCCCGATTTTCCTCTTTCCCCAGGTAAATATTTTCGCTTGAGATGTTCATTGTATTGTAAAACGGAAGGATCCTTTAAAATAATGGTAAGTTTCCACTCACGAGTGTTCTCATCCCAGAAATAATCATCTTGTCCCAATTCTAGCAAGTAAAATAAGCGTACAATGTCAATAATTTTTACAAAAACTTACACGAAGTAAGGTCAGTTTACACACGCATATTTTATTCTCCTTGTAAATACCATTTGCACTTGGCCCTTTTGCGTCCTTCAGTTTGTAAATGCAATTCTCCGCATCAAACACGTACTTTTCTCTGTGTAAACGGTCGATTTTAAAATATTTACCTTGATCCATATCAAAATACCTGAAAACAAATGGTAAAAAAGACAGCTCAAATCTTGCGCTTATCGCATTACATTTGTTTTGTAGAAGGTGTTGGCATTACTAAATATATTACCAGTCGTATGGTTCAAAATGTCGACATTCTTTTGCAGGTTTCGGATGATACTTCCCTAATTTCACGTCAAACTCTGGCATTTTAAGTGCAATGACGCAGCGAAAAGGGAAAATATTAATTTCAGAACCTTATCACCACTAATAGTAGAATGGCGATGTTACACCCATACAATTGTCTACGTCTACATACCATAATCTTGTGGATAAAGATTGGCTTTGCCGGGACCGTGTGGTTGATTTTTCTTTTTGAACATTTTGTCGTTCGTGTCGTAGAAGTATTCATGCAAATCGTGCTCATCTCTTAATTCCATTTTTCCTGCTTCTCCTATGTAAATTACGAACATAATCTTATCCCTATTTGTAATTACAGTCATTCATTCAACTGTATTCATTTTAATTCATTGAGACAACTATACCGTCGTAGTAAAAGTCGTCTGGTGTCAGTCCAGACTTCCCTCTATCAATGTTTGCAACTTCTCTTACGCCGGGTAGGTACATTTTCAATACTGGATGCGTCTTTCCTATTTGTACCCACTTACGGTTCCGTTCGTCATAATAATAGTCGTTATTACGAAGACCATTTGCGCTGGGTCCTTTTACCCCTACCCGTTTATAAATATTTCTTTCTTGGTCAAAGCTATACAGCTCTGGAGTGGTGTGATCTCTCATGTAGTAACGACCTTGCTTATCATCAAAGTACCTTAATGTCAATAGAATCAGTCAGTGACGGACAACGAGTACGATTGGGTATCTCTCTAATAACTTAATGGCGAACCCAATACGCAGTGATATTTCCTACCAGTCGTATGGCGTCCGGTACGTGGGATCACCCTCTCGCCATATTCGTTCATCATCCGACCAAATGTAATCCCCGTCCACGTCTTTTGCCCTGAAATCACGTTTCACTTCATTCCAATACCAATTATCTTTGGTGGATTGATGCCCTGGCTGTCCGTATGTATCATGAAACTGCTTTATTTCTCTAGTATGGGAAACAGCGTCTTGTTCACCCCCGAGTTCAATGCCAATCACACCCCTCTGTTTTTCATAGTTTATATTTGGAGGAGTTTTGGGTGGATCCTCTTTTACTTCTTTCAAATCTAAATATATGCCTCGTGTTCGAAAATATTTTCCTCCGTAATACACAGGTGGCCAAAAATTTCGATACGCTTTCTCTGTGAAAGTTTCCTCTATGATAAGATCCTTTTGAGCATCAAGCTCATCCCTATGCAATAAAATGCATTGAGTTTATTACAAGCACATCATCACTGCTATTACAAAAATTCGTGTTGTATACCTTACTCTATCTCGTTAAAATATTCAGCGTATTCTTCGTGGAGAGTAAAATCCTTTGTGAAAGTTCCGTCAAAATACCAACCCTAAAATAGTTTAATTAACCCATTTTTAAGCAAACTGGCGAACGCAGATTGTTATTTACTACTGGTTGTTGGTGTTCCACCTTAACCGACGGATGTAATGATTACCATAATGTTCGGGAATTTTAGAAATTCTAGTCTCTCCTGCTTTTCTTTGTCAGTTTCCTTCTTCTGCTCTGCAGCCTTCTGTTCAATTCTCTCTTGACGTTTTTCATAGCTAGACTTTTCTTGCGGCTTGTTAGCTGAATCAAGGTGTGATTCTGACTCCAAAGGGAGTGAACTACGTTTAAGAAACATATTTTTGAGCTAAACAAGATGAGCTCTATTTTACCGTTAGTGTTCTCTCTCCCCTTTGCTTGGGATTCAATATTGGAGAATAATCTGTGATGCACCTTCGAGTATGTTATTTTGTAGTAGTAGCTTGTTTGTAGCTTATTTTGTGCTTAAGCCAGTGGACAACAGGCATTATTAAAGCCTATAATAATGATTCTATAATAAATAGCTTGGGCATATTTTGGAATTGTGGGTGGTTTTATCTGGAAATGAGTTTTCCATGGGATTGCCTAATTTAATGAGGGGTCTTTAGTAATGAAACGCTGGATAAAATGAAAGACGATGTAGACACAAGAGATGTATTATTTACTTCCATTATTGCAGACACAGGCAGACACAAAAACCTCAAAAACGTATATAATGTTACACTTTAACGGACAATGCGTAAAACTCTTTTATTCTATTACCGTTCGTTAATATACAAAAGTAACATTGGAGAAGTAGTACTAGTTATATATCAAACAGCCATGTATTTCCTAAAGAATCCCGTTGTCCGTACTTGCTAAGTCAAATTTTTGGAATCGGATAATATTATAGCAGTCAATCAACCATTACATTGAGAACTAATACTTGCTTGATTAGGAATGTATATTTCAATCTCGTCTTCCATCGCCAATTCGTTCATTGGCTCACTCAAGGACATTTCCATTTCATCACTTTCTCTTTCCGTCATTACTGGCATTCCGTTTAACACATTCTCAAGTTCTTTTCTTATCTCTCCAAAAGTTGGTCTGTCATCTGGGTGAGGTTGCCAGCACTTCACCATCAATGAATATCTACAAATTAAAATAGGGTACATTGGTGGGCGACATGTAAATTAGAATATATAACTGTATAATCTTATACACCAATTGTAATCGTTTGGAAAAAGCGTCAAATTTTTACACGTCATTAGTAGCGTTTCTCGGTTTGTTCATCCGCAAACCATTGCTAACTTGATTAACAAAATCTTTGTTCCAACTGAAACCTGGAAAAGGCAACTCTGACAAAGAAAAAGCCTCCCATATTGCTATCCCAAATGACCACACGTCAGTTTTACTGGAAAATTCCATATCAATAAGCGACTCAATAGCCATCCACCGCCATGGTAGAAGGATCTGTACAAAATGAATAACTTCTAGCATCAAAATATTTACACATCGTACGAGTTATTTAACATTTTCCCAACCTCTTGTTTCACCACCGATGTATACTGATACAGTTTCTTTGCTAATCCAAAGTCACTTATCTTTGCAATTTTCCCGTAAGCTAGCAAGACATTTCTGGTAGCAATATCTCCGTGAACAATTTTCTTTTGTTCCAAAAATTCCAAGCCTTTACTTGTATCGTACACCCATTTAAATATGTCGAGTGTTGTTACAATATTTGCGGGATTTAAATTAGCATACCCACTGCAAGATTATCAGATTATTCTGGGATTTTTAAATGAAAGCACGACGAGATGGCACTATACAGCACACAACTATGAGAGAATCGTGTAGTATCTTACGTTAGCATCTTTGCGATTCAACTTACCCCACAGAACCGGCATCTTTCCTTATTTCTCCATCTTTCACAAAGTTAAAAAACAGACCCCTTCTAGCCTTCAGATATTCATGAAGATTACCGTACGGGCAGAATTCCACCACAACATACAGCTTCTCTGTCAATAACGTTCATATTGTAAGGACTTTGTTTTGTAAGGAAGCCAACAATAATGGTATACTGTATACACGTAATTTACACACTTTCTTTTATGTTAGTTGTACAAGCGCCAACTAGGCTGACTATATTATCATGATGGCTGACAAATGTCATGACCTTTAACTCTGACAACAGAGTCTTAAAATAGGCCACGTCTGCATTTGCATTTACTGTTTTAACTGCAACAGACTTCATTCCAGATTCTGTTGTCAGTCTTCCACGATATACACAACCGAAAGCTCCGGAGCCAAGTAAGCTGGATTGATCTATGTAAACAGGACAAAAAAATGACAAGATGCGATATGAACATAACGGTGTGTTGTTAAAAACAAAAGTAGGTCTAGCATTATTTTTTATTTATCAACATAATTTTTGCTGTTATACCAATCTCAAGATTGTCGGTATGAATTTCGAAATCTGTGTTGAATCCCAAATTTTCCACTGTTGTATCCGAACTGTTATTTGTTTCAGGAGGACATCCTTTCTCAAATTCCTCCACTTCGGCGTCTGTTAGTCCACTCAATGCTGCGTTAAAACCACCGTACGACTCAATTTCTTTCACAAATGACCAGACAACGTGAAGACAATAAATCTTATAAATAATGTAAAAAAATATAAACACGCGTCCAGTTAAAGAAATTGTGAACAAAAGGTGAGTCACAACGTAGGTCGCTATTAAAACTGTATTTATGAATGTGGATAGAACTATCCAAACTTTGCAAAGTCGGGCGCTTCTCTGTTAAAAATCACAATAAAGCTCACTTTGTAGTTGCAGCAGCCTGTCTATCAGGACTACATAACCAAAAAGGAAGGTATAACTAACTAAAACTGCATATTTGTCTTACCTTTTTTGCAGCTGTAAATAGGACCAAAGATAGCCCTAACAGCATCGTCTTGTATGTGAAGTAAGAACCCCAGCAGGTAATTCTAACTGAAATGAATTTGCATTTCTAATTTTATGCACAATAAAACCTTTAACCCTTGTGTTAATTAAAACAAAATATGTGTATACTCACAATAGTATTTTACAATTTCTTTATTTTGATATAAGATTTCCAGTTTGTAAAAATTCTGATAAATTTCTGATGCTATAAAAATCATAGAAAATAAAGTCAGGCCCTGCAAAGAGTCAATCGGTTTCATTATCACATTTGTCACACTAATATTTTTTAAAATTTTGGAATTAAAAAAAATCCTACAAAATCGATCAAGCCAACAACCCTTGTCCCTCCATGTAAAAAGTATCCACAGCATGGCTGTGTCGGTATGTTTTTAACTTTACTCCAAATTAGCAATGAAATGGACATTTCGTAAAGTTTGAAAGCTTTGAGTTTCTGATGTGTTAACGCTTAACGCTGGGGTTGTATAACCAGTAGAAAAGGTCACAAATTTTATAGCCCATTGTCTACACGAAGTAACAACATTAGTAATAAAAACACGTAAATATCGTGACGAACATTTTGTTGTTAAATATTGTTATTTCTATTGTGTTAGAACCTAGAAGACGTATGTTACTCACAGATCGTACGTATATGAGCTAAACTATTATAAAACTAAATTTCCAAATAAAGTTTTATTGTAGAACATTTTCCTAAAATAGTTGAACTGTCAATGTGAAAAAATACATTTCACTAACGCTGCACGTAATAAATACCACATAATTTTCCATTGCCGAATACATCATCAGGGTTTGAATTTGAATGTATATAGTATTGTTTTAAAAAGTAATGTGTGAGGCATGGCACAAATACTGCTTGGTCGAACCTAAAAACAGATAACAATAGTTAGTATTACGACATCATCAAAAAATTAAACGGAAATTATTCCCACAATGAAGTATATAGGGACAGTGAAATGATTTGATGGTGCCATACCTAAAATAATCAGTATGAAACATGAGGTATAAAGTTTTATTTTTAAACGCTAAAGTATCAAAATGTTTCAACCAAAAACGATAGCGAAGTAAACATCGAAACTATTAATTCTAATTATACATCGGACGAAATATACACTCAAAACTTTGCTGTGGTTTACTGTTCCTATTTTCTAGTTAACACGAGCATCACTTCAGGAAGTTGTGCACAACTAGTGCAGTTTGTGGTTGCGCCAATACGATGAATATTTTGTATATGATAGATTTCTTCATTCGATGTCATATTGTAATTGCCCTTGAGATTGTGCCCAAAAAATAAAGTATGTAAAAGCTGTTGCAAAAACCGTCATTACTGTCGAATGAGTTATCCCAAAAAACTTCCCCGGCGCAATGTGAACGGGACATTTTTCGGAAACGATTATCCAAATGCTTCGAATCTTCGCAAATATTAATTAATGGATGATTATTTAGAAATAGGAGGCTATGCTATGCTCTAAGGCTACATAACATTGCTTTTCTTACGAAGTTTCGTTCAAGCTGGGTAGTACAGTCCACGAGACCTCGGTATCTCGCCAATTCATAGCTCATCTTCCCCTATTAGAGCATTAAAATAGTGAAAGTTCAGTTTGCATATTATTTACAGTGCCAGTGCCATGAAAAATGACAATATATTATTTACCTATCTTTAGCAAATTATTTTTCAATATTTGTTCATATAAGAATGTATTAATAGCGGCACTGTTGCGAAACACGAACATGGAAGCACTGTAAACTGTACTAACCTCTTTATACGCACCAGAGCCTTCGGCAGACACATAAAAGATACTGTTAGGATCCGACATGTAAATACATTACAGTGTTGCATTAAATCCGTTTGAATATGATTTGAAAGTTTAAATACATTAAGGAAAATTGGTTGAAGTAAAATTAATGTCTAACCAAACAGTGGTTGTCATAAAATGAAGCATGTTATTGATAAGCCGTTGGATAGGCACCGCAATCGCGCCGCGGTGCGAGATTAAAGTTTCTGTTGTACGGCTTTCTTTTCGCGTTGTCCACACACGTTGATCTTTTTTCGCGGAATGAAATATTTCCCCAAGCTCCACCACCAAAACTAGTACCTACATATTTAAAGTAAGAATCTAAATCTAGCCAATACATGGGGGAGGGAATGGAATAAACGGAATAAATCTACTAAATCTTACCGCCCATAGATAATAATTGGAAACTGTCCAACTAAAAATACGACCAATCTTTATGCCCGTTGTAACAATTCCTAAGTGGTCTTTATGAATGTACTCGAAAGTTAGCCGTAGAGCATTAGGGCCTACCCTTTGCACTAGAGGCAAAAACGGTTAAAATTAATCATTCAAAGTTCATCAATTAATTTTAATTTTAATATTGTTCCTAATAACTCAATGAATGAATTTACCATCATCGACGTTCAAAATCATGGCTATTCGCTCATTTACAGATTTTAAGCCTTTGCGAAAGCATCTGCAGAAGACCATGAATTGCATCATATACATCCAACTGAAAATTATGGCAATCAGGTAAACGAGAAGCCCCACAACAGCGTACTAGCAGCAATATCACAAACTGATTTTATATGAAACTTCACAAAATCGAAAGTAATTAAGGTATGTCTGGCGTTACCTGAAGCATGTCCGCAATATCTTTTCTATCACCCTTGATAGCAAGCCGGATTGGCTCTCCGAGGGCGAAGACAATCATAATCGAGGTTCCATGTACACCAACAAATACGTGTGGCAGTAGAAACATGACAATCATTGCAAGAATAAATAAGCAGAGGATAATTTGATTGATGATTATGTATCGCTTCAAAGTTCTTGACACTTCAATCTTACTAATGTCGAGAACTCGATACCAGGCTTTAATAAATAAAGCAAAATCTTCCGCTTGATACAAAATGTGAGTGCTTGAAATGCAGGCCTGGAGGTGGGGTTGCCGTTTTTTCGTTTTCGTTTACAATTTTATAAACGATACCGTTTTTTCGTTTTTGGGGTAAAAAACGAAACGAAAACGTGTTTTCGTTTTTCTCTATAATACATCTAATACTGCTTATAATGTTATATGAATATGCTGAAATGAGGAAGTAAAACGGAAGATGTTGTAGCATATTAACCAAACTTTAAATCATATAGAAACTTTGACTTCATAATGATTACATTTTGTGTATAAACTGTGCACTATTGCATGATTCTACCTTTGAAATCAAATTAGAAAACGAAAAGCGAAAACGTGACGCGAAGCGAAACGAAAACGTTTTTCGTTTTTGGTTGAAAAATGGAATGAAAAACGTAAACGAAAACGGTCTAATAAATGAACATAAACTGTTTAAAAATAAACGAAAAACGCGGCAACCCTACCTGGAGGAGGGTAGTCCAAAATATAAATAAATCAGACCAATAGTTCCTGAATAAGGACTTTTCCTCTGGGGACGATTTTCCAAGTAGTAAAATAATGCCTGTCGTACTCAAAGCATTATTATTTGGGGTCACACTTTTAATGAATAATGAGTCAAGTGGTGAAATGTACGAAGACAACCTGTTGTTATCCACAAAAATATCAGCCAAGAAAGGATACAAGTTATAAAACACGACAAGTACGCTGGGCTGCGTTTTCTCACTACGATGCATGCTCTACCCCTTATCAAAAGAAGGCGGAAGGGCATTCGTCCTAGGTAAACCATTGGAACCCACATGATTTTTAAACCTCTGTGTAGTGTTTCCGCATACGTCAAGACCGCTTGTCTAATTTAAAGGTTTCCGTTGTAATTTATCCACAAAAACCATTATATATAATATATATTAAATGGTTTACACATAATATATTATAAACAAAATATGTAGCATATTAAATACTCTTCTTTCTCCTTGACTGGTTCCACTTTATTAGGGATATTAAGTGACCCGCGTAAATTTCGAACGAAGTTCAGTTGCTCTTGCTCTGTGTCAGCATCTGCATCTTCAATAATTTTTAGGTTTTTAGTTATCAGCCTTCCATAAATGTCCGTGAGTACTGGTTCCACTATTGATTTACTGGGCTCGCTTAAATGTGTTACCAAAGTTGATCAGTATTTTGTGTTACGGAAATTTTCTAACAGATTAGCGAATATCAAACGATCATTAGTAGACGTATATTTACACGTATGTTGCATTTGTCGCTGTTTCCTCCTCCTCCTCCTCCATGATTAATGCACTTGGGGTTTTTTAAACTTCGAGCACAATGGTACAAGCCTCCCAAAATGCCTATCTATCATTTATGAGAAACAAAACAAAATCTCTAGCTTGATTTGCGTTGTTCGTGGATTGGTTTTGCTCCTGAATTTTCATCAAGGTCAAGGTCCAAAGAAATGTAATTTCTTTTCGACCTCCTATGAGGTGCAAGAGTAACGCATGACCTACGACCATGAAAACCTACATGTTTACTCTAAAAGGTCACGACAGTAACAACTTACGACCAGTCATAACCTATTCTTTGTAACTATGACCAGTGGACCGTATGGCACAAAAATTACAAATTGTCCCCCATGTATTGCTTATGAAAGTTTTGTAACCTAGTAGAACCTTACAAAATTGTAAGCTTACAATATTTTAAATGGAGCTTTGCACTTTGCATTGATAGCAAAGCGATGGTGGACCGCACTAGGTAGTTGTAATTTTGAATTACCAATCCATGTAAACGAAGTGTAAACGCACCAACACAATGGTTTTTGCGCTTTTTGTGATGGAGGTTCAAGGGTTGGGTTAGGCAACGAGGCTCCAGTTCTAATTGTCCATGGATGACGATTTCGAACTTAATTGAAAAAAAGTTAGCCATTGAAAACAAATTTTACTTTAATTATTCATAAAACATTTCTGCGTTGGCAGACTTTAATGGTAATAGATAATCGCTTGTTGCTTATACACGACCACTTCAATAGTACAAAATACCCTCATGCACTTATGTTTAAACAATTTACAGTTGAAATATTAGTAATATCATCTCGAGAATTAAACGATTGCGCCGTATGTACTTTCAAGAGGTAAAAAGGTTAATCATGTCGTAAACAGTAATGACTAATTTTCTGAACTTTTCGACACGTCATATGGAAAAATGAAAGACAAATGTTCTGATCTACTAATCTCATCATAGACGAGAGTTTAAAGATTACAGAAGTCAACATATTGTCTAACGATTTACAAAACTGCTGTCTATAGCACTTTAATAAAATTACATTTTTAATATTATATATACATATAATACACAAATATAGTACTTAACCTAGACGGGTCGAATGCGAAAGAGCCTTAAAACATAAATAATCGCAAATGGCTTTAGTTATACACATACACGTATGTATATATTTACACTAAAACAAAATAAACAATAAATGCGAAGAAATCTGAACCGTTACATGCAAACAACGATCATTATAAAGTCACTGGAGATTAATTTTAAAAAAGCTGTAACAGAAATGGAAAGTAACCGTATATTTTGGCATATATATCAAATTATAATAATGTAACTCAGTACATATGTCTAATCTATATCATATCACCAACAAAAATTAACAAAAACACATTTCACGTTAATTTTTTACAACAATGTACATATTTAAGTATTGATTAAGAATAAAAGATGTTGGTATTGTATATTGTATAAGTGGAAAAATATTATTAAATTGTCCACCTTTTACACAAATGGTACCTAATATTGCTTGTAGTTTTTACTAAAATATTTCATTACATTGTCTAATACCAAATAACCACTAAATAATAAAAGTTTACACACAATTACTCAGGTATAAGTACCTAAAACATATAATATTTTTTACATATCTTTAGTCCAAAATTCATTCATTGCTATTAAAAATATGTTTTCGAATTGCGCTTCGTACAATCATAAAATATCCATCGTTCATACAAAGACCAGAACTCATTGACATAGAGTTATCTTTCGTTACTAAAGTATAAAAGAACTTCAGATCAGGGTCGCAAGATAACCATTGTAACGAGCCCTAGTGCATAGGCAAATAATAATTTCTGATTAACCGACAAGTGCAGATAACTTGGTAAAAATGATTCGAGGGTTGATGAATTGGTTGATTCGTTTGGCTTGCAATTTTCTTCGCGATACGGTAACAACAACCCGATAATACAAACAATGGCAACAAATAGTACTACATAATTTGGCTGAGAGTTAGTTTGCGGGAAAATGGTCATTGGTGAATTCGTCCCTGAAGAGCTCGAATCTTTAGAGAGTGAAAGGCTTCCGGACGGTACCTGCTGAAAACGCTCGGATGAAGCTCCGTGACTGATTGATACATCACCCTCTCTTGACGACGAGAGAGGTAAATTCCCAAAATGGATGATTGATTCTACATCGCGCTGTCCAACCTGTTGTTTCGTATGATGATGAAAAATTTGAATACGAAATCTATGTTTCAAAGGCGTGGTACTGTCTAATCTCACGTCCGTAGAAACTCTAATAATAAGATCTAATGAATTTTTGGAACTAATAGTTCCTTCATCTGGTCTGACGTTGTAGAATGTTGAAGCATTGGACAAGACTAAAATTGTTCAAATTTAAAAAAATGGCCAGTTCAGTACTAATTCAACAAGACAAATAATTGTGAGTGTAACTACATAAAACATATAAATACAAAACGTAATTACCTCTAAACCGTATGGGAAACTCGTATGGATTGTAAATGGTTAAAATTTGTTTCATGTGATCCCGATCACTAGCACTGAAATACACGTTAGATGGAAAAACAAACACAGGAATCCTCGACAAGTTGACTTCATCCCGTTGTTGTTGTCGTCCTCGCTCCATGTTTTCCTCACTGGAATCTTGTCCCAAAAAGTGGTAGCACAATAGTTTGTTTCCTGCATGCAACAAATTATTTCACTATTACCACTTTTATTTAATTCCTATTGATTGTCCGTAAACTGAGGACGGATAGTGATATATATTTGATTCAGTTTTAGCAATAAAACTAATTTAAAAAAATACAATGCACCTCAATGATGCAATTTAATTTTGGACTTTCTTCTGCTAGAATATTGTAATCTCTACATGTCACTACACGGACTAGAATTTCTAGTATCTACTTTCAAGTCTAAAAATGTGGTACATGTGCATTATCGATTGCTCCAATCGTTGTTCCTTTAAGGAAAACTCAGTCAGGGCAAATTTACAATACTATTTATTTTCACATGCAATTTAGCCTGCAAAGTTAATAAAAAATTTGGGTGAAGAAAATTTCCCGTGATGCACGCAAGCGCAATTATTCCTGTATTCGCTTAAATATAAAAAGATATGTTATACAAGTTTCAAAATATTGAAAGTGGCAGTAAAAGAGCCATTACAGAGGGGAGACCACTGTGATATTTGTATTTGTGCCCTGTGGTATATGTCTGCGCAGAAAATTTTAATAGAACAGTAATTCAAGTTCACAAAGAATGAGGATTATTAAACGCGTTCTATTGTTCTTGTTCATTTTTGTAGCTATGTATTACTCAAGTGCCCAGCTGACTCTTTCTGTGAAATGCATACATGTGGCAAAAACGAAACAGCACGTACAACGACACAACACAACTTATGATGAGTTGCTCATTGCTCATACCCATACACATTTTGTCAAGGCCAAAATCAGTTTTACGACTGTATGCACATGATAATAAGTTGTATCTTGTTTGTACTTGTGTGCACACACCATACTACCATGCATACACATAACCATATACTACCTAAAACGCCTTTATCTCATGTTCTGCGTCTGCTCTTGTTTGTTATTCTTTTGTCGTAAAAATTGGCTATTTATTAGCTTAAAATAAACGCAGCCTGACCTGATACATGGGTACCTACATAACGGACCATTATTATCGAGGAAGCGTATCAGCATTCAGTATATCATATCAGTCATTGATCAAGATAGGCAAGAATCTACCTAATGAAAATACCTACTTACAGACTCGTCATTATTGTCGTATATTGGTTTCTGCCTGTGCCTACTTCCTTCTTTTGTTAGTCTCCTCAGGTTGCACCTGCACCGTCTACAAATGAAACATTAGGTGAGGTGCAATGTTCCTTTGCATTTATGTAAATTGTTCTGAGAACCGTTAATGTGTCGTCGTATGTCGTATTTATAAATAGGCACAAGGTGCATGGATGAACTATTTGTGTAATTTGAAAGGGGGTATTTTCAGAAAATACCCAACGGGCGATATGTGATGAAACGGAAAATGTGTATAGTACATAGCCTTCATAAAATGTTTGTTTCTACCATTTTACAAATTTACAAAAGTAAATGGAGGTATATATATTTTCCTGATTTCTTTATTCTCGTTTTCTCTTGCATTCCAACTTATTGTTAGAAGACCATACTAGCTGTATTTCGAATGCTATTAAAAATAATACCTGGATGCTGGTTAATTTTTCTTTAAAAAAATACGAACTTTTGTTTTCTTGAAATCAGCACAGAACAATCCAATAAATAAACTGTATGCACGATAGTTGTCATTGGGCAATCGAATAAACTTAACTTCCAAACATTCGCATATTCAAAAATTGTTACCTGTGGTATTTGACCTAGTTGGTAGGTTTCTAGTATTAAACACTCTAAACGATTTAATGGTTTGTGTGGTAATAAAACACTTATTAATTACTTGGTTCAATTGCATAGATTTGTTTCATGGCTGACCAGTGGCCACTTACGTGTTAAAATATATATTGTGTCGTATATTAGGTATATTTACAACTTTTACTAATACTACACTACCTCAGTATATAGTGAGATTCGTAAAATTAGACCAGTGTATAATCTTGTACATGGTCACATAGTAGTAAAATAATCACAAAAACGCATGAAATGAATCCAATACGCACTGCCAATGCGCAAGGATAATTTTGGACCGTATGATGAGCACGCCATTGTCGTCATCATAGTCATCAAATAATCACTACCGCATTTAATAACTTTGTGTTTATACGCCATAAAAGTGAATATAAAATATACGCATCAAAGTCATGTAGTATTTTTTGAATCCAGCTAATTCATCAATATGGGCATTTTTACTCCATTTTTATTTTGTGATATGATAAATTTGTTTGATATGAATAACTACAAAAATTTATTTATTTTTGTATTGGTTGCATTTTCATGACGTTAGAGTTGCCACTTGCTATAAGTTTTTGCACTACGGTGTGGTGTGATGTACTAATGCTAACGCCAGTGAAGAGCATTAAGTAGATACACTGCTGTGATGATCAATTACCTCGATCACATACATAGCAGGGTAGGGTAAGCTGATTAAAGCACAGCTTAGCTTCGTGGCACCATGAAATTCTACTCATGTTAGTTAAGTTAAAAGTATACAAAGCACAGTAAACACGCAAAATTCCATCATTACCCATTTACCTCGTATCACCAAGTAGGTACAGTACAGTTTACAGCACAATGAAAACGTAATATTTTCTACTTAAATTGTCTTGCTAGACGGAGTAGAGAGGATGGCGATTACTTTGGCGCCACGTTATGCAATATTGTAACGGGTATAAGTGTGCCCTGTAGAAGATGAAGATAAAAGTACTTACAGACACGGCGTTGAATACCATGTCTTGTTTAGTCCGAATCAAATATCATTCATATGAGTATGAATAGAAACGGTGATGGGTACTTGACTGACGTGGGCTACATGCACGCTGTCACAAAACTTGAATGAGTAAAAAAACTGTAATTACTAATTAGTATACGGTTAACTGTAAAAATTGTGTATTGGTATTTGTGGTGGAAATAGGAGCCGTTTGGAATGCAAAGTTTATGTTGATAAAAATTAAAATGTTAACAGCTGAACATTTTTATAGAGAACATTTCAGATTCGCTATCGGAATTCGAGATTGTCTCATGTTACTTTGAATTATTTCCGGATTGTACACAACAACACAACAGATCGAGTAAATTGGATCATGGATAGCAAATGTTGCTCGATACCTATTGTAATCCACTGGTTCAGAAAAGGTCTACGCTTGCATGATAACCCTGCACTTATCAGAGCTGTGGAGTATGCAGAGCAAAACAAAGCCATTCTACGACCCATATTCATCTTGGATAGTGAACTACCAAGAGGATACAGGATAGGAGCTAACCGTTATAGATTTTTAGTAGAATCTTTGGACGATCTAGACAAGAGTTTGAAGGGGTTAGGAGGGCGACTATTCGTATTACGAGGAAAAGTAAACGAGATTTTAGAGACATGCTTCAATACCTGGAATGTGAAACTGGTGACATTTGAAAATGATACGGAACCATATTCCAGATCAAGAGACAGAACATTTTATGCACTGGCGAAGCAATATAGCGTTCCGTTTCAAGGATTCTGGTCGCACACTCTATATGAACCAAGTATGTAAGTATGGATTGTTGATCACAAGTAAATAGGGATTTATAATGAATCATGGATATACATACAGCAAATTTATATGAAAGAAATATGATTTTTTCAGACTTCTAAGTAAAAACAACGGAAAAGTACCTTTAACATATCAAAAATTCCTTGATGTTATGTCCAAGAGTGGCACCCCGCCAAAGCCAGTATCAAGAATTAAATCTCTTCCAGTTCCAAGTTACCTTCAAGATCCGCTTATTTCAAACAATGAATATAATCCTCCAACACTCTCAGAACTCAAAGTACCATTAGAAAATTTGGGACCTCACCTCTATCCGGGTGGAGAATCAGAGGGATTGCGGAGGATGGACATATCTCTATCAAGCAACGTATATGTCGAATGTCATCAAAAAGTTGGTTATCTTGCTTGACTGACTGATGAATAATTGCACTATAACTATACCTAAAATTTGCAAATGATCTTTTAAGGGACAAACAGGATATCCTTTTATAGACGCTATTATGACGCAGTTAAGAGTTGAGGGGTGGATTCACCATTTGGCCAGACATGCAGTGGCATGCTTTCTAACAAGAGGAGACTTGTGGCTACACTGGGAGAAAGGTCAAGATGCCTTTGAGGAGTATTTACTGGATGCTGACGTCTATCTTAATGCTGGTAACTGGATGTGGCTTTCTGCCTCGGCGTTTTTTCACCAGTACTACAGAGTGTACAGTCCTATCAAATTTGGCCAAAAGACTGATCCACGTGGAGAATACATACGGTATTGTTTTATGAAACGTAGTTATCATAGATATCATTGTTTACAATTAATTGCAAGTAGCGCCAGTAGAGGCCGAAGGCTTTACTGTAAATGCATTGTACATCATTTATCTTGTAGAAAGTATATTCCAAAATTGACCAATTTCCCGTCCGAATATATTTACGAACCATGGAAAGCTCCCGTCTCCACACAGAAAGCAGCAGGATGTATTGTAGGAAAAGATTATCCTTCCAGGATTGTAGTTCACGAGACGATAGTGAAGGTTAACTTACAACGAATGGGTCAAGCATATGCTAAGAACAAGCACGTGGAAGGGGGCAAGAGTACAAAGAGAACACTGGACACAATGGAACAAGACGATGATTATTCGGACGAGATTTTTCAAGGTGAAAGTTCAGCTGCAAACAGCAGTTCTGCCCCTAAGCAGACGAAGCTAACAAACCCAAATGCATCAATAACCAAACGAAAGCAATTATCAATTGTAGATGCTTTTAAGAAAACTAAAAAATGAATAAAGTATATCGTTCGTACGTTACACTGAGAAGGAGAAAGGACTTTAGTCTGCTATTATTATATGCATATACAGAAGTGGTTAGGAAAAGTGATATTGAGAGCGAGAATCATCGTTTAACCATTAAAATACAAAGAAGCATTAACTATATATTTTTGAGACGTGAGTGCTTTACAATGATATATGGTTATTTACTTCCCATAATAAATTACATACAAGCAGCATAGTAGAATTATTCGGGGCGTATTGAGACGTCCTAAAAACCTTATTGGTTTAAAGGCCCATCTTGACTAATCTACTGTGATGTATAATTAGACCTGCATTCCTGAAAACAGAACCTCAAAATTCCTTTTCATTTAATGTTTAGAATATGAAGAGACTGATAAGATCTGACAAAAGCAGTAACTTACATGAAACGACAAATTAATATATTCTACAAAATAATAATGATAACAGTGGCATATACCACTTTTCATTTTTCTGTTTACTCATGAGCGTTGTCTTTATAATTTGTTATTTTCATTAGAATTTGGTAGCTTTTATTATTAATTTTGTCTGTCGAAATACTTTTGCTGTCCGTTTGTCTACGTCTGCAATGTGCCTAAATGTAAGAAATTTTCGCTAGTCCAAAGGGAGTTAGTTACCTTTAATGATATTGTAAACCTCAGGAAAAATCGGATGTTTTGCCCATGATGACATTTTGACGCTCATACTGCACTGTAGGCCACAGCTATAGCATTGAGAAAGCGCTTCTCAGCATATAGCAAAAATGTGTTCCAACCGGAGAATTTTTCCGGCATTGGAAACCAATTGCAAGTTTTATTTTGCAAGAAGTCATCAATAATCCAATGAAATGGTCGTTTCATTTTGCCACTTTTATACATAAATGTTGTCTTTGTGTTTATTTCATCCTTGTTTTTCATCTATCATTTCTAGGGATTGGGAAATCGGCGCCAGTCTACGGAAAGTAGGGTAAGCATCTTTCAAAACAATATAATTTGTCTTGTGGTCGTTGTTCAAGCGACTTTTTCATTATAGAACAGTAAATTTGTCATCTGAAATAAACTTGATAAACCGAGTGGTAACATAAATACTGTTATTACAAAAAATAGAGCTGGCTTCATCTAGCTTTTATTGCTTCAACACCAACGTTCTTATTTACTTCCAAGTGACAACTGACTGTGTGACAAGGTTTTGACTTGTGTAGCTCATGAAATGACCATGACTGGTATACTATTTACTCACATAGATAATTTATGTATTTTTGTCTACGCCTAAAACAAGAATCAACAAAGATAAAAGCTAGAGACGATTAGGATTTGCAATATTATACTCATCCACTTTGTTTGAACAGTATAGTAATAATTTGTACACATATAATTAGCTTATTTTTAAATGTTTACATAGTTCAAAGTTCAGTAGCATCATAAAGAGCATTGCGTCCCTGTAATGTAACATTTTATGCTGTGCGGGTGTTTTTACCCTGAAGTTACAAATATGATAAAGTTAGGTTAAGGCAACTTGACCATGTATGGCGTACTATAAATATAAATACCTTCTTCCGCGTAAACATTCAGTTCCTATTTTAGAACTGAATTAGAATTTTCCAGCAGTAGTACCATTGCGGTTATCTGTTTTAAAATGAAAAGAAGACATTTTAAAACCTGTAAATGGATGTCTTTCACATACTCTTTTAACCGAAAACGCGCCTTTGTTTATTATTGTCTGCTTAGTATGACAAATTAACAAAAAAAAGCATCTGCATATGGTGGTCTAAAATGACCATGGAATAAATATTTTTGGCTTCCTATTTCCGCATTTTCAGTTTACGATTGACATAACCTCACATCAGCGTTTGAAGTCCTTGTAAAATGCCCTGCATTACATACATGCAAATAATATTACATTTTACATGTATCAAACTTACACGTCTTCTGCTATCCTTCTCTCTCAAAGGAAATTGGTCAGTGAAATCAACAACCGCCGTAGGTTTTTTGGTGTGGCAAACCTTTTAAATATCTACATTACAAATACTAATACTATGCATTTTCCACTGCGAAAGTGTAATTTCTGAAAAATATTGCAATTATACACAAGCAATAATTATTTTTTGTAAAAAAGTCTAAACTGTCAGCTTAGAGAAAGAAAACAGACTAAAATCAGCACGCACGTACCAGACATGAAGTTCGCTTTAACAAAAAAGTAGTTATTTTGTACTCGTGCCATTCAAAATCCTTGTAACGGACACCGAGGGGGCCTGTGGTAGTTGGTGTGTTTCAGTCGTGTCGTACGTTATCATTGCTTTTCCCTACTACAATGTAGTCGTAATAGGCGATGCATTCACATTAAAAAGGTAGGTGTATTCATTGCCTCGTGTTGCATGAGTAAACCATAAACGGTTTCAACGGTTCTTTGTCAATAAGCCGCGGAGAAATGTACTGACTAGAACGAGAATGAGGAAAAATAAAATGCTGGGCTTCCTTGAACTTTTCTTATGAACCAACAGCATTGACAAAAACCACGAGCACTGGTGGTGTCACTCCGATGGGTTGTTCCATAAAATGTTTCCCTACATGTACGGAAGGATGAAAGAGTAACAACTCTTTGGTTCGGTTACCTGTGTCATTGGAATTGGAGTTGTTTTGAAGATATGTATGTTATATTAACCTTAAGGTCGAAATGAACAAGATGACAGATAGATACTGTATAATATATATATGCTGCACACTGTAATAACTGCAGTAATTTCATTTGCGCGTGCAATAGGGCTGAAATCCGAGTATTCCAACTGTTGTGACTATCCAAACCAAGGTAAGCACGTGGAATTTTGGGTCGTCCCCACCATCCACACCACAGCACAGTATCTTGTGCATTTTCATGACAAACAGTGAAGAAGTTACTTGTTGCAGATAGAGGCCATCCTCGGGTTGGGTGCCGAGTGCGGATCCATAAACTGAGATTGAATAGTAGAGAGGTCCCTTTAGTTAGATCAGTTTTGAAAACAAGCCACTCGTACTCGATGTGTAACAAAATACTACGAGTGCAGTGCAGTATCGGTGGAACTAATATATGAAATTTTCGTAAATCCATGAAAGCGGAGAAGTTTAGCTTACTTACACAATATTCCTACTCCCCATAGCGCATTTGAGCTAAAGACTATTATTTCTAGTATTGCTTGTAACATCCTTCGTTTCATGCCTGGAAACGTCTATGATAATATATAAGTATTACGTTGGGAAACGTGCTTATTTACAGCAGCAGGTAGCTGACTCGGCTTACAGTGGCCATCAACTAGAATTTAATAGTGCCAACCTTAAAAATAATAAGGTTAAAGCTCGTGCGTGACCTAAGAGAGTCCTTAGTTTAAAAAGTAAAACAAAATATGGTGCGTAGTTGAGGAAGTTTAAAACTACTGATTTCAACGGGCTACTGACTACGTAATTATTGCGACGAAATTATTAATGTTGTATAAAGCAAATAAGATGCAGCAAACGTACCTATTTACTTTTTAAAATTAAATTACATGTAACACATGCGATTTTGGTGGAAAAGGAAAAGCTTGATGGTCGTCTTCAAAAGTATCCTTTTTTCTTGAGTAAAATCTTCTAATCGCGAAAAGATTTGACAAGCCACATGTCACACATATTTATTTTCTGACTGCATTGATTTTCATATACATACATACCAATTAGGCTCTGCCGTTATGGAAATATTTGTCAAGTAGCTTGACTTCTTTGCTTGTAAAATGTTTTTTCAAGCTATTTGAAAAGTTTCAAGTACTTGAAATTCTTGAAGCTGTATTAAA
>JAHZNE010005894.1:0-10193 GCA_027744055.1 Callyntrura sp. NNG-2020
GTTTATTATCATGAAGCATACAGTACATTTTACATTCTGAAAGTATATGCATTAACTGTAAAGTATGTACAAATTTGTGTACAAAAATGGCATAAAATTCATAAAGCTGAGATTCAATTTTTAAGACAAATTACCAACAGTTATGCACGCACGAAGACGTACAGTTAAAGACATGAGAAATACAACGCCTGTTTTACATAGACCAAACGCAAGGATGCTATTGAAAATTGTCAGTGTTTCAGACACCATTTGTTATTGTATCCACGGTATGGCTAAGTTAAAAGACAAGGATTCACATGCAGTCTCATCGCTGTTTACGGCATTTATTTCCGGGAGCAAAATTTTCCCATTTCAACAGTTATAATGATACGTTATGAATATGATGGATGGTGTGTGGGATGGGGATTTTCTAAAAACTTCCATTGTAATAATAACAATAATAATAATGATTCAAGTTCACAAAACTAAGCGAAGGCAAACAAATCAGAGAGAAAAATTTCCATCGACAAACTAATGCCACTTTAGCTTCATGGGCTTTGGCGTGCACGGAGATGAAGGCCGTGTGCATGCATACCCAACCCAAGACATTCGTGCGTAAGTGGAAGTTGTCAAAACCCATTTTTTGTTCATCGAAAGACTTTTCCCAGTAAAATATACCAAGAAAAAGTTTAATAAAAGTTCCATGTCATCGACGTCACTGAAGGGAACGACGAGGTAGGAAAGAGGCACGGTTACTTATGCGAATTTACATTCGAACATGATGGATACGCAGAGAAGGTGAAAGTTACGAAGAAAACAAAAAGAAGAAAAAACACTCTTAACTCAAAGTCGTTAATCATCAGTTACACTCTTAACAGCAAATCATGTTCTATCATGTGGCATGCTCCGGGTTTTTCCATTAAGTATAACTTGGCTTTCCCCAGTTTGATATGATTTTTCACCACGTCTTTCTACAAAACATCCATTTTCTCCTCAATTTTTAATACATTTATTGCCGCACAGTCGATCCTATAATTAAGTTACTAAATACAATGATTCTGCTGTAATACAAGCCTTTCCCGGTCCTATCGGTGTAAACTATATAGACTTTCTCTTCAAACAACCACTTATCTTACACACGTTAAAAACTACTCAGAAATCTGCCCATCACGGAGAGCCAATTCGTAATTTATAGAATTACGTTATAAAATGTAAGACGATAATGTTCTTATACACGATTTAAATTTCATTCCTTTTATTTTACGCTACATTGGATAACTGTAATAGTGGTTGGCAGTCCAATTTGCAAGTACTCTGGACTTGCAAGTGACAGTAAAAAATCCTTGAAGAATTGTTATTTTCATTTTAATGCCGCCCCTGACATTTACATACAAAGTCTATTGATTGTGGAAAGTCTGCACGAACTTCTCAAACGGAAAAAAGTTGTACGTCCCACTGCCGTTTTCCCCCAGATATTTTTTTCAACATTTTGTGGCTACGAAAATGTGTAAGGAGCCCCTGCTGGTTGCCACATAAAGACTAGTCTCGCCTCAATGCTTAGTGTACGACTGTAAATTGAAAAGGAATCATAATTCATTTACCTAATACCAAAATTAAAATAAAAGGTACCGATGTACCCTATCTTTTGTGCTTCGGGAGTGGAAAAGGAAGTTAGAAAATACAGCGTACATGTCGCTAGAGGAAATAGTATGCCGACGTGCCATGTGACAACTTTCATTGCATTTTTGCCGCTCATCGTTGTTGTTGGGGGTGCCTATAATACACCCATTTTCATCGTCACCATTAAAACTGTAAAGGGCCTCGTTGGCTGAAGCACTCCATCAATCCTAAGAAACTTGATTTTATAGTCCAACGCTGATGTTACAAAGCCCGTATTTTAGTTTCATGAGACCAACGGTACATAATGTGAGTGTGTGCATGTTGCAGTTAAGTGCTTTCATGACTGCTTCTGTTGTTATTATAAAGTTTGTACCCTAAAACTTGTGATCATGAGAATTCAAAGACGGAAAAAATGTGGCGAAAGTAATGCTAAGTCGTTTTTGAGCCGTTGTTCATCCTACTTTCCTATGCTCCAGTTTCTGTAGCATATATCTAGTTAGGTTATATATACATACGCTATTGTCGTTGTCCTGCATTTTTAAGAATGCAATGGCCAACAGCCTCCCTATAGTATTTTTTCTCTCTCTGTTCATTCTTGTGCTCTCCTTCATTTTAACTGTCCGTCTTAAGTAGAAAAATTCATTACAATGAGCAACTCTCTCGAGGAATAAAATGTGGATGGGGGAGAACAAATTGCAGGACTGTGTTCAATTAAAGTGAAACGAGCTTCCTTAAAACCCTTAATGGAAATTTTTATCGACTCCACGTACCACTTTCTGCATCCTGTAAAAACATGGGAAAAAAGTTTTCCCCTTCTTCTTCTTCGTCTTTTGCTGATTCTGTGGCGGAGGAGCAAGAGCAAATTATACTACTACTGGTGGCAGCCGTAACTTCAGCGATGCTGAACCAATATTAGAGTCGCTAAGACTGTAATATGATGGTTAAGAGTACAACAATACTTGCAGCTGAATGAAGCGAACAGTCATTTTTGCAACTACAGTTCGGTTTTTACGACAAAATGTCTGAAACTACACTATTTCATGTATAGCAAAGTGAAGTAGGGCTAGACGATGTGAATGAATAAAATCTTTCACAAAACTGTACAACTTTCACTACGAGGACCAGAAAGGACCCGTAATATACCGTTGGGTGTAGGAATGGGCAAGTGGTCGTTCTTATCCACATTTCCCAGTGGATATTTTGTATGATGGATGCTATCCATAATATAGAAAAACTTGTACAAATTGCCACCCTTGCGCCCAACCCAAAATCTTACTCTGGCTTAGAGACAAATGTGTACATATAAGATTGCGCCAACTGGAACAAGTACTTCTTTCAGATCACCAGACTATGATATCCCTGAGGTTTATACGAAAGAGAAAGTACTAGGAAATAGTGTAGAAATTCTGTTGCCAACATAATAATCCATCATCACCTTCTGCCATGTAGAAACTAAAATTGTATTACGGACCATCACCTAACAAAAATGCTTCCGGGTCTGTGTGGTCGGTGGAAACTGGAAAGTAGAAATTGGATTCGCATACCCTACGGGTTCTAATTACACTCTGTAATGGATTTTGTAACGGGAATGCCGCATATTCCGATACAGAGTCCCAGTGCCAATTTCTATCATGTTTGTTCAAGTAGGTAATTCTAATTTGAAGGAATTCGTCAAATTGCCTTTCCACTCCCAAGAACTCTATTGACAACTTTAATTCTAATGGAACCTTCCAGGTACATTTCAGCTCTCTACTCCAAGGATCTCTGTCATTGATGTAACGAGTTTTCTACAAAATAACTATTTTAGTCAATACTCACGACATTACCACTTGATTGGTTGCCCCTAGCTACACCAAACCAAAAATCAACATTTAAAACCTTTTTCAAGTATTCCGGTTTCAATATAAAAATATACGGTAAATGAAATTGTGTCGTAAGTTCAAGTAGCTTTAAAGGATTAATCAGCTTTGCAGTTGTTACAGCCAGCAAATTAAAAACAGTCATTATTCTTCTAGTTTTTTTCTCACAAAAAAACCTAATAATAATTTGCGTCCGTGGTTCTTTTTAATTTATCCCACTCCAAGTTACTGTTAGTGAGTTTCAGATTACAGACCCTGCACCAACTATGTTTTTTTACTTTTCAAAGGTAAGCTTACAGCTACAGCCTCCTACATTCTACAAAGCTAATGTTCAGTGTGTATCCACCATCACATCAATTTACTTTTTTTAAACTCATTTACTCAGGTTGTCCATCATTCTTGTCATTCTTTGTTTGCATTTGCAACACAAAGTAAACTGATCAAATCTGCGCTGATGACTTTGTTACTAAAGTAACTCTTGCATGTACCTCAATCCAACCAAGCCCAACTTGCGACTATGACACAATAAGTAAACTGGTTCCTTTTTTCAGGCGAACAAACACGTTACATCACATAATGTACCTGAGGGCAGTGATCTTATCTCATCTAGCAGCAGCCCCCATTTTACCATCTTCCCTAAGGCATTCCCCTGCAAAACAATATGAACTTGTAATGCAAAGGGAATGTTTAAAATAAAAAGGTCAAAGTTAACATCGCTTCCAACATCAGAGAAAGTAGACTGCCGTTTCAGTTCTGTAGTACACTACTACATATGTACAAGAACAACTAATGCATCCTGCTAGAGAAAGACATTGATATGGAGTTCGTATCAACTTATTTGCCAGGGAAGTAGTCGTTTTGCCGGAGAATTGTACAAGCTCAACGAGCTAGTCCTGAAAGACCTGTCCACTTTAATAAATTAACTAGAGTAAAAAAGCTACTCCTGCAAGCTACTCAAGGCTATTTACATGATAGCTGCACAATACATACAAGTAGCGGGAATATGTGGGGTGTATACCATACTATACAGTATAACGCTTTCTCTACTTTCCCATTGTTACAGCATGGAAAATTATTGTTACTCCTGCCTTTGGCATGGAATTCAATCTCGCTGAGACGATAATGCTATTCTCCATAAACTGTGTTGTGTACTGTGTACACGTCAACCTGATTCTCATACTTTTCATGTTTCAAAGTCGACGACGACGTCAACTGCTGCGCCATAGTAAAATGCTCGTTGGTGCTATTGTTCTAGTCAAGATAAGAAAATAGGCAATGCGGCGTAAACTTTTCTGTTCCATGATGACGCTTGTAATGATGGTGATGATGACGATGATGGGCGTAATTACTATCAGCTTTTTCCTTGAATCCGCAGCCAAACACTCACAAAGCGATATATGCACCGCTATTACTTTCGTTCAGCATGTCGCATCAGTGCACTTGGCAGCCTTTATGAACTACACACCTGCTTGGATGCTTAATTGTTGACTGTGCCACTTATCGTTTAAGCCATTTTTCCAGGTGGCTTACATGGTGGATAGATCAGTTAATCGCCATCAACTCGCTTTATAAAAAAGCGTTCAACTACAGGTTTGTGACGTTGACTCAATTACAGAAAACAACAAACTGCTCCACTGCAATAATTAAAACATTGCATCTTATACGAACAACTTATATATCGCGTCTTCCAATCTTTTCGTGTTTTAGCATATATCCCATTTTATTTTTCGTAATAACGCCATTTGTTCTGGAAACTGGCAGCAGCAACGGTCCTATACGCTTAACTAATAAGCCATAAACTCGACTCGACTCGCACATATAGGGCACTTTAGCGTTGTAGGCACAAACAAAAGTGAAAGATGAAATTTGATGACGAAGACAAGCAACCACTGCCGCAATTGCCGCGTTATGTTTGCAGGGCATGTAGTCATATTTATCTGTCTATACCAAACCAACATTCACCACCGCGTTATAACCTACCCCGTCATCATCGTCAGTAAAATGTGGACGTCGTAGCGTCTGGTCTTATGCTTACAAAGTTACACCCTTCCTCCTTTTACTGCTGAATTAACTTTATTGCACATTTCGAGCACGACTGTATTTTCTTTTAGAAACGTTTCGTTTGGAATATCAATGAGATGAACCAATGGGCCACCGCTATTGTTACCAACATTGCATTCACCCAAACATCTACGTGGGTATGTACATAATATACAAATACCTTTATGCGTCTACAAAACTGCCATTCTCTAGTAGTTACTTTGGTGGTTGGCTAGCTGGTGAGTAAATGGGAAGGATGGGAAAATAAAGAATAAGTAAACACACATTAGGATGAAAAGAAAGGTGGAGACGAAAAAGAGAGTAAAGTGAAAGCCAGACAGTCTTACGTCTTCTCTGCTTTACGCTCAAGTATTTCAGTGATGTGTCTCTCCTATCCCCTCGTCTTTTTCTGTGTCATTCTCCCAGCTCCTTTAGTAAAACCTTCGCATCAAGACCTTCCTTTTAATTTTTTGCCTCAATTCAACTTTCACACACAAAAGGAGTAAGTAACTTGCCGTATAACCCACTTTATACTGGACGCACCGCGGATATAAAACCCTCTTCCTGTTCCGTCAAGCACGTCAACGGAAAAAAGAAAACTGTGGCAAATACCTACCACCGCAGCCGCAACGACCACAATGCTAATAAGAAGACCCATCCGCTAAGGAACATTTGAAATTCAATAGTCCTTTACGAAACATGATAGGATATACGTGATCATTATGAAAGGGTTGGAGTGAACGTCACGTGTGGGCGTTATAGTGAAAGTTACCACAATTCAGAAAGGCTCCATTATAACAATCACCCTTAAACAGTGGTTATAATTATCGCTGATTAAACCAAAACATGTACAATGCGCCGCGTGCTCACAATGCCGGTAAAAGCGACTAGAGAACAATTAAAACATGAATGAAAGAAGACTTCGTGTCAGACCCAACCGCGTTCTCTCGCCTCTCCGTACTCCATTGTCCAGACGGCATACAAACACGAGTCCATCACATTCAGGATTGTGTGTGTTCAAATTTGGCAATGATAATGACCAGTCACTAATGTTAATGAATTAGATTGAGGTCAGTTGTCGTCAGAATAGCTTGTGAATTTGATATCAGAAGAAGACTAATTGTGGATACACTTAATAGTATCTGACCAATATTCTGGACGTCTTGACGCTTCTAGAGAAAATAATGATACATGCAGCATTTTACAAAATAGTCTCTCTATCTCACAAATTTCCCTTTTTTACCCAACCATACGACAAGGGTGAACCAATTCTGTTACAGCCAGCAAGGAAGCAGAGAGAGAATCCAAGCTGCCAATTCCTATGCAGGGTAACATTACTCAAGTTGCGATAAAAAATTGGCTATTAGAAATTGTTTTACGCTAAATATAACCATCACGAACATTTTGGCTGGAAGAAATTTACAGCGGATCATTATTGCCTTTAGCCGTCTGACTTGCTCCTCGTAAAAGCAATCAATTACTGGAGCACGGCTATACGATGTAATCTTTATATTTGTACGACCAATGATTGGAATGATATGGGAGTAAACAACAACCACAAGAAATCGGAAAACGGAGGAATGGGAACACTGGTGTAGAGATTATAAACCGGGTTTGCGGCAAAGCTTTTTGCTTCACTCGTTTGTTGCTGCATTGAGCAGTGGTGTTCAATTTATTGATATTTAACGATATTTACGACGCAGTTATTGGCAACATTGCAGCCCTTTAAAAATGACCTCATACATGCTAAAAGCATGACTATGTCTAAATATAAACGGTAAGCCTCTACCCTTAAATTTGGGTGGATGTAATATAACATAATAATATCGCTACACCCAGATCTCTGGAAAAACTGCAAAGATATAAAAACATTTTGATGCGTCAATTTTCCTCCAGACATTTTTAGATGATGATAATCGATAATAGAGCTCGTAAACCCATTCTATTAGCGTTAGTTGACCTTTTCTGGGGAAAATGCTTGCTCTCCTGAATATAGTGCCCGGTCGGGTGATGGGTATTTGGTTCGTTACATCAGTGACATGAACGTAAAATGTACGACCATAATATACGGAATAATTTACGACAGGAAGCAGAAGACCTATGGTTTCGTAGTCCTTGAATCAAACCTTGTTTCGGGTTTGTAGGATCATCAATCCTACATCCATTTTTACATAAGGAGAACATCATCGTGGTGATCGGGATACATATATGGAAGTCGTACAACTGATAGACACGAAATAAAAAATAATTAATTGTACTCCACATCAATTAATCTACATGATAATCTGATGGACAATATATAACCATGGATACTTATGCGGCAACCCAATATGGTACATATAATGGAATGGGTGAGGATCAAATTACAATTTGGATAGAGAGTGCTACCTTGTCGTCCATGTTCCTAGCAAATTCAGGCGTAAACTGTGCCAAGTCTACTAGTTCCGCGTCCGGATCACTCAAATTTCGTGAAATGTAATAACAGTAAATAGAGATGAGAACGGGTTTATTTTGCTGCTTAACTAAACGTTATTCCTATAACTACATTATTATGCTTATGTTAAAAAGCCATTTTCTCTGCATATTATCACCTATTTTCTATTTCTATTTGAATGTAATGTAGGTATTAGGAAAATGTGTCTCGTATTTCATTTAAATTTAAATTTTAGCCAATGAAAAGAACTTTTCATGTACTAACATCCATTTATCCTTCTATTTAGAATACTTTTTCTTATGAATATCTTTCACTTTGCAAATACGGTTTCTGCTTAAAATGGAAACAGGTTACAAGCGCCTATAATATAAAATGGAAGTACATCATATCTATTAAAATTTGTTTGTTGGCAAAATACAACATTAACTAAGCATGCTGAATTAACTTTTTGTGGAAGGACAAAATAAGAGATACGCGATGTATGGAGACTTTCGTTTAGTAACTTTAGTAACTTACACACTCACATATTTCCTTCAATTTCGTAATATTGTATTTCAAGCATGTCCTATAAGTTGATTAGCATTCTAGTTTATACAATATGCATGCAGTTTACTTCCCTGGTATTAAATAATGCGATTATTGGAAATCTAAACCCTTCACTCCAACATGAGGCGCTACTACCAAATAGTAAATGTATATATATATGAGCATTATTAGTTTTAGGCGACCTGGTACAATTTACGTTGTATCCTTATATCTGTTATACCTAGTGTGTATATTTAATCACCACACCAGAGCTAAAATGAAAATTTTGATGGTTGAGGAACTCTACAAAGTTTCATAATCATGTCCATAAATGAAGCGGAGTACGCCCATTTTCCCTAAAACAAGGGGGTCAATAACTAGTAGATGGAATATGGGAAGAAACAGTTAACATAAATATTTCTAACGCCATGGTTGATGGCTGATCTCATTTTCAGAATTATCCCTTGTGCAGATTATCTTTACAGCTAAGTTGGGCCCACAAACAAATGCACAGAGGTAGGAAACATGAGTTCTTGTTTGGCAGGTAGAATGTACCCCGTAAATTCGCTTAAGAGCTGCCGTGTGGCACGACATGTGGTATTAAATTTGGTTTTATGCAAATCTAAGAATCTATGTAGCAAAAATAATATAAAAAACGTAGAAAAGGGAGCAGTGGTCTATATTTAGACTTAATAAATCCTTCCGGTTTTGATCAACTAATTTTAGGTAGCTAAAGAAGATGGTAAAGGGAAGGTTACACAATAATTCGTATTAACGAGAACTCCCGCTGAACTGAATAGAACATCGTCCTTATAATCTCACGCAACGAAAATAAATTTAAAACCTCTCTGATGAACATTTATCAAAATGTGTGTCAGTAATAAAGAAATCTGTTATCAGCTATCATACGTACATGTTATCCTGCAAACCTAAAATAACAATCTCCACTATACACTATTAATAGCCTAAGCAAAGTATTGGTCTACAGATCGCCTGCACCTGGTCCTGCCTGCGGACAAAGGAATGAGTGGAAGGCACAGATAAACATCGCCCATATTCACAGATGATTGGACACCACCCATCTTTAGTAAATAAATATTTTATAGTGTGACACATATTGGTAACTGATGGTAGTTACTGACTCGGCTCCAGGAATTAAATTATTTTGGCAAAAAATAACCATTTTCTTCTACTCAATTTAGAATTCTAACTTGGCTCCCAAAATCCAATTCGGAGGGAAAAAATTGGATATGGTTGTATATAACCCTACCTTGCTTTCTATATAACTCGTTACGTAATATTAGCATGGTACGTAATATATATCTATCATCAATCACTTTGCCTGAGGAAATGGACATATGAGGTTATAATTACATTTAGCGGCTGCGGGCGTCACTTGGGAAAGATTTACCATGACATATTCAGCAAATATTCATATTCATTGTTACCATATACTTGTAAGTATGACGTATGGGTATATTTCTCGATACCCCGATTAATCGTGAACATCGGTTACGGTTTACGGTAATAACATGTTAAACATGGCCCTACAGCGAAATATAATGGAAGGCTTTTAAAGCTAATCTACATATTGCCAAATGTACTACTCACATTGGACTTCCAATTTATTGCTGTGAACTTGTGTGTGGCCAAGTCAACAAGCTAATTTAAATAGAAATATTTTTTATGATATCAAGTGCTCATTTCTCAATAATTAAATGTTCTCTGCATGTGTA
>JAHZNE010005895.1:0-31456 GCA_027744055.1 Callyntrura sp. NNG-2020
TTATTTAATACCATATACTGAATTGAGAATATTATTGCGACTTATTATCAAGATCGTGTGTTAATATTTAAGGTTGCTCCTCTCAACACAATGCAATATATCCATGATGATACTTTTATTCGTGATTATTGTTGGTACTTACGACGGGACGATATCTCCTGCTATTGAATGGGAGAGGTGTTTTTGTTGTCGTTGTTGTTATGTTGATTTCATTTTTACGTTTTACATACAATGTAGTAGTCATAGGAGTAGTGGTGGTGAGTAACTCTGAACAATGAATACCTACATTGCAATAGGCTGGGAAGGCACATAATACGTATGATGATATATGCAATGCAATATACTGCATTTTACAATGTTTCTACCCATTCCTAATATACTAATTTCGTTATCTCTAGCCTTAGCCTAGCAGCAGAGAAACAACAGCAGTTAAGCGTAAATCCATCTGTGTTGTAGTAGTGGAGAGCTGCTGCGCTTGGCTGTGAACTTCATAAAAAGACGAAAAAGATCTATATGATTCTTTCCTTTTTACTATAACAACCAACATGAATAGTCGTAATAGTGAGTTGGTAACTACAACTCGTAGCAAACAGCCAGAGCAAGCCCATTTTTGCGTAAGTAAAACACACATATAATATGTACGTGACGGTAATAAATAGGAAAAAAAATGATTCAGAATTTCGAAAAGTAGCGAAATAGTTTATGGATAAATCAAATTGAACAATAGCCAACTTGACTGTGGCACATGAGATGTCACTTAATAGATTCAAATTTTTGCCAAAGCGATTTCATTACCAGATAGACGTTCGAGCTCCAGACCAGACTTCCCCTGTAACTGTAGCATGGAAATTAGTCAGAGTAGTAGGGAAAATGTAGGCTTCCTGAATACGTAAAACGTTAATGGCGTTGGTAAGAGCTCAAAAATTCACCGTCCGCGTGCTGGATATATTTTTATTCCAGTTAATTTTCCATCAAAAAGCTGTATATTTTTTTATTTAATCCTGGATACACTTAAAAATTAAGTCATAAGTGCAGACTGACGTACAAGCGTTATTAAAGCAGGAAATACTGTTCCCCGAAATGGGAAGACGACGACGACCACCACCACCACACCATAATCATATTATTCGTATCAGCCAGCCAACAGCAGGGTAGAGTAGAGTAGAGCAGCATAGCAGATGAAGAATAGCAACAACAACAACAGACGACGAAGACGAACAAGAGTAAAAAAAAAATACTGAGGAGAGGAAATCAGTCAGTCAGTAGTAGTCAGCCAGCACACAGTCAGAGACGTAATAATAATATTTATTATTATCTCTATATAAAGATACATAATATTATTATTGTAGTTATACTGTATAAATATAAATAATACTAATACTAGTAGGAATTAAGAATAATATCAACTACGTTAGTGGCAATAATAAATGTAGCAATATTAATCCCAGTATAATATTTACGTTCTTAAATCTTTTTGATGCTACTATATAGTTGTTTGTTGTTATTCGTGTAAATTTAATTGTTGTTCTAATAACGCGAAGGAAGAGTCATACTTAAAAGAGAAGACACACAGCTCATAACAGACAAACAAGTACTCAAGAAATAATAAATATGATACTGCTGTTAAATTAAATTAGACACTTGGAATGTTGGACTACTAGTTTAGTCCAGTTTTTTTAGCAAGCTCATGTACATGTACTTTGGATTAAATAGACATTGTGTACAGCAGCAGCAACAATAACTATATATACGTAGTATTTTATTCATTGAAAGATAAGCGGAGATACTAATGGTATTTGCTAGTACCGTTAAATGTAAACGTACCAAAATCTCTCTGTACTGTTTTATTACTATCAGGTATTAACTAAATACGCTAAGACGACGGACGGATATTTCCCCCCGACTCTCTGTCTGTCCAACTTCCTGAGTGCTGCTGCTGATGATCAAATCATTGTAATTAAAAGAAATACCTAAATAATGTGACGCAGAAACTCAGCAACATGATAACATAAAGGGAGGTAATATGGATTTATTTGTAGCTCTGTTATCATCGTCAGGACAAGTGGTTTAAGATAACTATTGTTTTATTGTTTATGTTTTGTACGAAACGAGACACAAAAAGAGCTAGGTAGGCATACTGATGAGGATCATGAGACGGAGTTCATGTAAAGAGTAATAATACTCGTTCATTGTTACTTGTAATAATGAGTAGGTAAAACGGCGTCACAGTGAACTGATGAAATGCATTGTTGGTACTAGTATTGTTGATAAGATGATTGATAGTGGTCGCTCCCAGTAATTAATTATTAGCACATCAAAGTATTACAACGCTCTTACCCAAGTGTTTCTACGGACACGACTCTGGTTATTCCCAAGGAAAAGGATTGATTATGTTATGAAACAGTGTTCCCTCTTTCTTTCTGTATTTCTTGGAAAAACTAAGGGACGATATAGCCGTTATTTCCGATGTTTTAAACTACTCTCAACGATCATTGACTTTTATGGGAGGAAGTAAGGAAAAGATTAATGGAAATGGACGGATAACAACATGTTAAACGGAGTTTCATCGTGCCACATGGGAGGTTACTAAACTGACACTGTGTAAACACTGCGACGTTATCAGTCCCACACTTTTGTTCTCTTCTCCCGTGATACATTTATCACTGCCTGTTTTTGTTATAGTTTATTACAGTTAGTAAGAGGCAGCAAAGTTCTCAAAAAAATTTTCCAGTTCCAACCAACAAAACGTGACAACAAAGGATGAGTGACAATTATCAGTAAAGCAATTTACTGATTCACAATAAAAAAGAATGGAAAGTTTTATCGTGTTTTGTAAGCAAAGGAAAAGTAAAGTTATTTCGTGATGGTACGTGCTCAGCAATGCTGTTTCGATTCTTTAAAAATAAGAATTGTGCTGGTGTGATTTAAGTTGACGTTCCTGTCGTCCAATCTTTATCGTGTGCGGAACAATACAATCCTTTTTTGCTTTCCATCCCTGGTCATCCCTCTCCTAAAACGTTGCGTTAACATTCAGAGATAAAGACAACTGTGTAGAGACTAGTGGTTATAGTAAGTTTGTCTTACCCAAGAAAAAATCTTAAAAGTATTACTTAAAGCACAGTCAAAAGACAAAAGACGAGGAAGGCTACTTTTAGTAAAAAAACATGAAAAGTCATTAAAATAATAATGCATAAAGAATTAAAAAGATAAAAGGACTAGAGTTATCATTGTACTAGAAACTAGAATGTTTTCTAAGGTGAAATTATGCACGAATAACAAAACTACGCACATCAGTTCTCTTAACACCTATCATAGGAAATGACGATCTTACTTTGTAATGACTCCATTATTGTAGAGAAAGTGTTTACTTGCTGTTCTGGCGAATCTTCAATTTTTGGATAAAACCATCATAAAATTGGGCGTAGTATTCTAATAAGTTAGTGTACAACTGCATTTTATTTATGTACTACAAACTTTTGTTTTGCGAATGAGGACAATACTGTAATAATACCAGGGCTACGTAGATTTTACCCCGTGGCATTTTAATTCACCCATTGCACTTTCAAAGTAGATAACATGCAATTTGCTGGTAGTTGGCGTTCCTTTCTTCAAGTAGTCGTAATTGAATTAGAGTAGTTTCTCCTTTTGTCTTCTGTCGAATAGAAGCAATTAAGATTCGAGCGAATCAAATACAAAACGCAAAAAACCGTACAGATTGTGATAAAACGTTTATACTAGTACTACTGCAACCATTACTACTAAAAATAATGTAATTATTATTGTAGAATTTTTAGGTAAACGACAAGCACACACGCACACAAAGTAGAATTAGTTTCACTGAAAGCTTGTTTAATACTATGATGGTCTCATGTCGAAATATTAACTATAACGTACTGTATTCGTAGCAGTTTAAAATACCCTGTAATATAGCAAGTAACTCCAGACGAATTGTTATTATATTGTCATAAAAATTCAAGGGTTTTCCTTTACCGTCGCTTTTTTCTCTTGTGACATTTTTATGGCTAACCATATAGTCTGCCAGTACAACAGCTAATTAATAACTATATCGGTAAATGTTAGTCCAGTAAATAGATATTTTTAAGACATCTCGTTTGTTTGAGATAAATTGCTGGACGATCTATTCTAGCTATTCTAAGAAGGTAAATTTTTTTCACTCACTTTTTGTATGAATTATATCAGCAAATATACCGCAATTCGATTACAAGGCAATTATACATATTAGAAAGGATATCGAAATTTTAATTGGAGACAAACTGCACATAAACTTAAATTTCAAAATATCTTGTCGGAAACAGGAAACGAAAAAATTAATACGGCGAAATCTGGACTTAGTGTAAACATTATAGTAATTACGACTGTTATTGTTGTATCGTTAAATCGTCCTTACTGAATTATTATTGAAGCCCATGCTAGCCGCAAGTAATGTCAATGCCGTCGATAATTTAAGATAAGGAAATCATTAAGTATTGTATTTAGCCATTCTCTTCGAATTGCTTCAGAAATTGGTGGGATAAGGTCTATGCATTAAATGTTGAAGTAATCGATGTTTTGTATTATCTACTATGCAGGAAAATATTACTTTTGTGCAAAACTAATTTAAGATCAAGATATTGATAATAATCCTACTGTTTAAAATCTGTTTTTGAGTATTAAGCAAAAGGCAGTATATATATATCTTAGGTGATGAGGATACCGGGAGTTGTTTATTATTGAGGATGTTTGCTATGGAAACCTAAGTAAACGTTCGCATTTATATAAAACTATTATAAATTCGTTTTAAGACGGAGAAAGCACGCAGTACGCAGAGAAAAGGCAATTGCATACGATTATTGCATCATTTAGTCAAATGATGGATCAGCAGTACTTGTTGACTGTCATGTTTCTCTGATAAAAAAAGGTACTGGAACTGTTCAGCGTCGCCTTTCTAGTTAAAGTGCTACCAAGGTTATTACCCAAGCGTAAATGGGAGCGAAGCAATATTTCCGAATTTTTAAGTAGAAGAAATGACGTTTATTCCTAAATGTAACGATATTATGTATGCACTCTGAAAGTTTTAGAGTAAAAGTATCCCTTTGTTTATATAAATATATTATACTCGACATGTTACCAAAAATTTAAATTGTGGACCATCATCAAAAAATTCTACATAAAACGGAGAATACGGAAATTCTATAAATATATTGTAACAATAGTAATAATCGGGGAATAATTTAGTTTACCGGGTCTAAACTCTCATCACTAGTGCAATGGACTATTTGAAAAGCGAAATGTATATGCGTTTTTGATTAGCTTACTCAACGTGCCTAGACGAAGCACTAAGATCGTTAAGTTTACATTGTTTAATTGATTCACAATTCTAGACATAAGATTAGAGTATATTTTGTCAGACAAACGTTAGGAACATAATCAATGATTATAATTTTTGTGCCAGTGCTGCTGACTGAAATTATTTGCCAAGAAAGCTTTCATGTATGCATATAAAATATATATGTACATGTAGTAGTAAAGATAATAATATTAGCTCCACTAAAAAGAAACATATTTAGCGAAATTGTCAGCAAATTCAGACAGCGCAGCCGTTTAGCTATTGTTCGAATTAATCTATTAAGTGGCAGAAGAAGAAAATTACGAGCGTTCATTACGGGATTTTATTGTTATTATTAGACAACACGTCATTACACACATTAAATAACGATACTATCAATAATCAGCTAGAGCGAATCTATACAGTGTACAATAAGGAAAGCTAAAAATTGACTTGATTAAGCGTAAACTATTTTTCCTAGTCGTAACAACAAAAACAACAGCAAACGGCAAGACAATCTACTCCTCGTTGTTGTGTCCTTTGTGTTCGTTGAACTTGTCAACGTCATCTGTTCATCAATAACGTCTTCATCATCATTATATCATCATCAACCTTCTACACTCAAATCAAATCATCATCATTTTTGCTGGTGACGGAAGTTGGAGCCAGTTTTGGCACGATACAGTTTACTGAATGACATTGGGGTAAGTAAATCACTTCTTTTCCTTCATTTTTCAACATCAAATTTTTTGTCCGGAGAAAAATTTAATTTTTAAAAGACAAAAATGTATGGGGCACAGTAAAACTTACATTTTAAACTCTTTTACTAACAGTAAGTCAGTAAGAGATAAAACGCCTTACACAGTTTATTTTTATTAGTACTGTAGTTCCTGTTAGATTTTTGGTGATGGTAGTCGCACTCGCACTTGCACATTTTACAGTAGTGTTGATAGTACCGTTTTATTTTTTGAAATTTCGTATTTCCGTCGTCTCGACGGTAGAATTTTACTACGGAAGTAGTTAATTTTATACTCGACTCATTTTACCACTTATGCTAACACAGTTGCATGGTAATTGTTCTTACCCAGTTTTATTTAATTATTACTACCATTATAACCCATTTGCAGATTTACTTTAGTTTTTCTCCAAATACAAGAATAACTGCAGAAATTGAATCTAAAGCAAACTCACACAACAACATGCAGCTTTGTAGATATAACAAAGCGACGTACATAACGTAATTGAGTAACGTAATTATTATATTATTGTTGTTGTTGTTATGCCCCTAGACTTCGTATTGCTTCAACCAACCCGTTTAAAAGCATCCGTACCTGTTTCTTTTGTTTTTACAATAACGTTATTTCATCTCTCCCCCTCCTAAAAAAATTATACAGTACAGTAGCATCATTAAGTCAGACAAAATCTTCCATATCTGATCCGGATCCATCTTCCTAGAATTGTTTAATTATAATATTTTTTACCTCAGCGAACGTTTTGGTTTTAGTTTTTAGCCCTAACAAATACTCAAATTTTCACTATAAGTTACACATGCAAACAATCTTGCGATTCATTGGGAATTCCTAGAACAAAACGCAAACAAAGGACTTGTTGTTACCAACTTTCTACCGACCAACCCTACCAAAACCACGCACCATTGCGAGAATGATGCTATCAGACAGCAGCAGTGTAAGTTTATCATTGAATTCTGCAAAGACGGTATTCAACTCCACAAAAATTAATATCGCTAATGCATACGTACATATATTGTATACCAAACAGGGGTTGTTCAATAGTCGGGATACGTGGTTATTCAGTTATTCCCTCTGGATACTTGATACTGTTTTACTACTGCAATACTGTTCTGTTACCTCTCTTTGTGTAAATAGTTTTCTTTTCTTGTGTGCCAAATGTGCAACTTTGCCTTTTTTCGTCCCGGCGGCGACCACTCCTGCTGATGTCGCCGTCGATGTGTGTCGCCTTTGTCAATTATACTCTAGAACAATGTTATTTTTTCCAGATCATTTTGCATGACAAGGTTTATACTTGCAGATGACAACTTGATTTTCTAGTAACATTACCCCTGTATGATTAATTAATTAGCAATTGCGCTTGCACAAATTATATTTTAACTACGGTTTCATCCTGGGATGAACTTTCCAAGTCTTTTGAATAATTGTTATAAACGTCCTGATAAAACGTCTCTAAAAGTGTGTATTTGTATTTTTATATTTTTCCTTTTATTGGTTCTCAGGCTTATTCCTAAAGTTTATTTTATGAAAACAATATTTTCAACTTTGACTTCATGATTTGACTTTGACTTCATCGACAGTTGGTCAATATTTTGATCATCAGGGGGCCAAATGTCTCAGGAAAGCTTCTTAAACTCGATATTGTTGCATACATCCCTATGAGGGGATGCACGTGCACCATTGGTTTCATATGTTAAGTGACGTTGCGATTTTGTTGCAAGTTCTATTGGAGTCATGTCATAAATATGGATAGATGGAAACAATTTTTTAATAACTTTCCGTTTCCAAAAAACTGCGAGCGGCTGACATAGCAGACAGAACAAACCATGAATAAATATTAGATGAAACTGTTGAAACTAGATAGCACATAACTGCATCAGCAATAATACATACGAAAACTTCAATATTTAGTTTAGCTGATAATGCTATGTTTATTAGGTTTTATTTACAGTTATTCACCACGATTTTTTTGTCTTTACAGAGTTAATTCAGTTAATTGCCATAACGCAACGACGTATATTTATTATGCTTCTGTGCCATTTTTTCGCCCCTGATTTCTACTAATCTTGAATTTAACTTTTATAAATATTGTGAAATTGTGGATATTCCATATTAATGATCCTAAATATGATATGTTATGTGGTGTAGTATAAATGTGTCATTTCGCTGCCTCGCAAAAAATTAAGAATGTACTTAAGTTTAACATAACAGTATTTGTCCTTGCTGGACAAAATGTGCCATGGTCAGCCAAATAAAAAGCTTGCTTTCTTCGGACAGTCAGCACATTAGCAAGTAAAGAGCTTGCCACGTCCCGTCAAATTCAATTGAATCGTCATCATTTCACGAGTCCTCATATTTATATTTTAGCTTCAATTCAACAAACACTGTTTTTGCCTATTTAATGATTTTGACTTGACTGCTTCATTGAGGCAACTCAAATAAACGGGGAGACGGCTAATGTCACTAATTACACAATTGACAATTGTTAGTAATTAGATGTAGACAATTAGAACAAAAAATGTCATGTCTCTGTCAGCATATAAACATTTTTAGAATAGCGTATAACTGGGTACAGAATAAATGTGTTACACTACACGTACTACACGTTCCTATTTCAATACGAGCATTTGTAGCACTCCCATATATTTGTAGAAATTTCTCCATTCCTCCAAACAAAACACATACTTAATTGCTTTATTGATAATCGTGTCTTTAGAAAATTGCCTATCAAATACTAAAATACGAAAATTAACATATGATTTCATGCTTTACTTATTTTACTACCTACATGAAATAAGTTTATCTAAAAGCTAATTTTCGCTTGTTGTGCAGCTATGCATGTCATTTGCCTTTCGCTTAAGTAATGAATGATTGATTGATATTCATTTGCAGTTTCTGTTCCAGCTCGTGGTCTTTTAATGTACTCCAATTCAGATCAAGTTGTAATTGTGGTAGTGGCTATAATAATTAATTACGTGGAGCTGTATGTATAAATCTGTAGCTTTTGAGTGTATTCATGGATGGTTGTTGTGGTTTTATATTCCATGTCTGCATCGCCATTCAAATCAGTGCATGTGGTTTTGACCAGCTGAAAACGCTTAAATGTCAATAGATTTGTAATGTTGATGTCAGCTTTATAACTGTAAATGACTCGGAACCGTATGCCGTGCATATTGTATGATGCTTGTTATAACAGGGTAGTTGCTTTGGGTAAATGCATTACGCACCAACAATTTATTTTGTGACTGCTGACAACAAGCTGAATGAGAAAGGTCAATGGGACATGTGATTACAGAGTTTATTTATACAAAATTTTGTAGTTATGTTGAAATATTAGATTAACGATATTAATTTTTAATATTTCAATGTTTTGTAATGATGATAGGATTTGTCTGACGGGAGTTCTGACTACTTCAATCCTGTGAACCCCTCCGCAAGGTTGGATCCACCAGCAAGGGATAAAATGTCTGCTGACAGCCTTAGAAAAGGGAGCCTCATTCGACATGCAGGAAGCATTGTCCGGCCCCAAACGGTCACAGAAAAGACGTTGATGGAGAGTGTGGCAGGATTCATTAATGAAGTAGGACTGGTCACTCAGGTATCATCAAATATTGTCCTATAGTGTTTTTGTAGATACTTGGATTTATTTTGGATATTAAATGAAGTTATGATTCCGTCTTCCATTAGCCATCGTCGGGCAACGAGGATAAAGAAAATTTAATAACTTGGACGAAGTTTGAAGATTGTCGTAGTCATGGGCTGAAGCTCGCCGTTAGTTCCAACTTTAAAGGGGAGTCTTGTCAAACAGCTCCTCCGCTACTGTTGACGCTAGGCTACCAGTCCGGTGTTCAGATGTGGGCTATCCCTGCGAATGGAGAGGCACATGAGATCCTCTCTTGGAAAAAGCCAAATGTGAGGTTGTTTCAGTTGCTTCCTAATCCAGCACAAGGAGATAAGGATCAATTTAGAGCGGCACGTCCGGTTGTTGTCATCTGCGAAGGATCCAATTCGCCGAGTAGTTCAAATCAACTGACATTTGTCTCATTCAGAAGCGGGGAACCGCTCAAAACTAACAAGTTCATGCATCCAGTTTGTGATATACTCGCCAATCAAGTGGCCATCGTGGTGACGTTTTTGGACAAAATTATTCTGATGGACCCTTGTACATTTGAGATCAGGACGACCATATCGTCTTCAGAAAGAGTGTCCACCAATCCCTTTTCGAGCCCTGTGGCGCTAGGCTCCTCGTGGTTGGCGTACACTGAGAGGAAGCTCCTGCCCATATTTCAGTCTGCTGGCGGTGTGGAAATGGCAAACACAACCTCGTATACGGCGTCTGTTCTTTACGCGGCTAAAAGCCTTACAAAGGGCTTAAAAGGGCTCGGTGAAACGGTTGCAAATAGCATTACAGGACACAGGGTCACAACCACCTCAGAGAGCGAATTACACTCTGCCATCGAGCCAGGAATCGTCACCATACTTGACCTTACAGAACTTAAAAACGGTGAAGTTGTGCTAAGCGATCTCTCTGGATTATCTGGCCTTTCCACGTCTGCTGTAATTGCACATTTCGTTGCTCACATGAATAATCCAGTTGTGGCAATGAGCTTTGATCATTCTGGTCTTTGCTCCTACGTCGGGTAGAAACAGCCCTGTGTCAGCTTTCAATCCCGGACCTGTGGGCAATGCTATAGGAAAAACTGTTGATCTCTGCAATAATGCCGCTCCATATCCTAACCCACGGCTTCCTCCGTTTCCGCATCCAATTATGATTCCTCCCATGGCACAACTTAGACAGAGCTTTGCGACCTCATCATCATCAACGTCCCCGAAAAACTCACCTCCTGTTTCGAAAGCGAAAGGCCTTTGCCCAGAGGATAGGAATAATGTGCTCACACTATTTGAACAGCCAAGAAGCTGGCACATCAGTAGCTCTCCTGTAGTTCCCACCTGTAGTAAAAAGAAGAAACCTCCTGTGGACGCACTCTTTATCATGACAAGCTATGGAAATCTTATAGAATACTGCCTGGATCCTAGAGCTACGTCAGGTAATTCATCAACTTTTATAAATGTGGAAATGTAATATTGCAATTAGTCATATTAATTGTTAGAACCAGTGAACCAACAAGGATGCTCGGTTGCTATGCATTTATACGGTGTTCTGATAGTCTGATAGACATGGTATGGTACATGCGTCGGTGCGATGTACATCATAAAACTCAAAAGCCAAACATGTCTCTTCTAATTTGCAATGATAGCTAAAAGATTAACCTTCAGGGTCTTGCCCCATGGGGGAATTGGAAGGTGTCACAATACAGAAGTTAACCAAATTCGTTCAAATTTAGAATACAAATAAATGGACAGATAAGTTATTCTTCTAAGTTTGACCGAGGTGAGTGGAACCATAGGGTCCCTAAGGTGAGAGAAAGTAAAAGAAGTGTTTTGCTTGAAACGGGACTATCAGTACTTGACTTGTAACAATAAGAAAATTTAAGTGGTAAAACATTAGAACTAATTTCGAAACGTTGAATTTGAACATAGCAAGCAAGGCTCAAATTTGAGACAGATACCTATTTGGTAATTATGTAAATAAGTATACTAAGTTTAGTTAAGATCAGTCGATTCATGTTCAAACGAGATTCAAAATTAAAGTTCATCACCTATCACCACAATCAATAATAGAACAGAACATGATCGAAAGACCACACTTTGCAAATTCACAAAAAATATATCTTTTACATAGGTACGGTGCCTGGAAGCGGCGTTTCTAGAGAAAGGATATCCGATGATGCTTCCATCAAATTATCGGTTCATGCGAAGGCACAGTGGAACTTCACCAAGCCGTCGTTCACGAAGGAACTGCAGCCGCCCTTGCAGCCAAATAATCTAATTCTGTTACCCTCTTGTTACCTAGTTCCAGGAGATCTTCATCTAAATTGCAACAATAGTGACTCGAAAAATGTGACATTTGTCGACGGCGATGATAACATGGATGAACGTTGGCTATCTCAAGTAGAAATTTGCACGCATTCCGGCCCTCATCGCCGCTTATGGATGGGGCCTCAGTTCACCTTCAAAATTTTCAATTCAAACTCGTACGTGCAATAGCCTCATAACTCTCATATTAGTACACAATCGAAGATCTAATGTAGCAATTTCTATAGATTTTATAACTTGTGTTTAATTACATTACTTCAAAATTTATTTTGTCAGATCCAAACTGCCGTTTCGTTCTATGAGTGGTGGCTTAGATGTCGAAACGGTGGAAGTCAACGTCACAAATCGCCCCGCAAAGTCAAACCCTGTAAACATGCCGGCGTCCTCCTCGCTAATTCCCGTAGTAATTGAGAGTAGCTCAGGAAGTAAGTATGCGTAACAAACAAGTAATATATTTTACAAGTGACACTGTGAATGAAAAGTTGCTATAACTAATGGTATTACAGGTAGTTTAGAACAGTCCCCACGCTTAGCTGATCCGTACTGCGACTCTGAAACATCTTCAATAGTTCATAATGAGTCTCAGCTAAAGGAAAATTTAGCTGAGGCGATGATGGAAAACTTTGGTGGAGTGTCACGGGAAGCAGGTACTTCTATATTTTATTGCAATGCAGCAGTAGTATATTGATTCCTCTTAGGTACCCATTTGCAGTGATTAATTTAATAACGCATTTCCTCTGTACTTCAAATTAGTTACGTATTTTTGTAATTATTACTTTATCAGGCGGATGTCGGAGCCTAGGAAGCTGTGATGATATTAGCTCAACCAGTAGTTTTGAATCAACAAGTCAAACATCTATTGATCCCCCAGGTGCGCCATCATATTGTATTGATGCTGGTTTGCCATTTGCTGATTAAAAGGCCAATAAAAGCAAAAAAATCTTGTTTCACTATAATTTTTTGTTTTTCCCTTTCGGTTATGCATTTCGTTACAGAATTATTATAATTAAAAAATTAGTTTCTTGCTACAGTTATAATTGTTGTTGACCTTTAGCGACATGTGTTATTCTTTAACGCTTTTTGTTTTGTTTAAAACCCGAAATAAGTTAATTTTTTAAAACATTTTTTCCATAATAGTGCGTACTATTGCTAATAATATTATAAGTATACAACTGCATACTGCGTAGTTGATGCATGATAAGGACCATACATTGTGCCTCGTTTTCAATGTATGCTCGAGTTTTTAATAAACTTAATTTTTGTTATTAGTTTGAGTAGTGTTTTCGACATTTGTGTTATCCGTTGCTTTGGTAACTGTTTACTATTGTAGATAACGGTAATTTCCGTTTGTAATTTGTGATTGTCACCGTTATTATTAATTTTAATTACATTTTTATCCGTTCCGTTTGCGCATTTCGTTTATAAGTATAGCAAAATAGTAATTATCAAAAATAGTCAGAGAATGAGTTGAAAAGAAATTTTGAATTCTTTGCAATAATTCATGTTTTTTATGAGGAGTAATGATGATTGTTATATTCCATTCCATCTAGCTGGATGCAAACGTAAAAAGAAGTAAATCCGCTTATACCTGCACAGACAGACACAGAGAGAGGAACATGGTGATGATCATAATATTAGCGTAACTATTATTATATAACATAAACTTACGTATTATAAAGATATGCATCTATAATATAATGAATATTATAAAAGAATATATATTTGGGAAAAACGAAAAAAGTTCAAATGTTTCGATGATAAAATATTATTCGGAATGACATATATCCAATGATGATTGAAAATAAATCTAAATAAATAAATGTCAGTTTCAAAAGACACTAAAAGCGAATTTTCCTTGTGACCTGTTCGTTTGTCCTTCTTTATTGCAAGTTAAGGCATTCTACTATCTAACGTCCTGAAAGTTTTAAAAGGACAAAAGGAGTGGTTCGCCGCATGCATGTTGAGCAAAATGCTTGTCGCAATATGCAAACAATGGCATGTAGGTGACATATATTCCCCCTGTACTATTCATCTTATGTTAGTATTTCAACGTTGTTACACTAATCGACTGGATGAACAGTTTGTGTTGGTTAATGGAAATTAGTTTAATTAGAAATACTGAACTTCTTTTTAAGACACATTTATTTCAGTGGTGCAGGTTTATACATTTTAAGTAATATATATAATCTTGTATGTTAACTACAACAATTACGTTTTATCTGTATGATATAAATATCTTTGATTTGTGTATTCGGGTATATACCGTAAATTTTGTGTGTGGATAGCACCCCAACAACATAACATCTATAGATGATTTCGTGACCAATTGAAATATTAGATAATGCTGGTTACAATGCTGTTGTAATTCAATTTTCAATTAAGCAACTTCCCCTCAGGTACAATTTACATCTACCAGTTTTGACAAAAGTTCAAGTGAAGCTCAGGTGCAACAAACAGTAAATCTTTGATTTGTTTGAAAGATTGGTCTACATGTTATGTTGCTTAGTTTCATTTATAAATGTCTATATACTTATATTAATAGCAAATTAGCACATTTCGTGTCCGGTGAATTACCAGGAGTTTTCAATTGTTGGTAGGTCTGTACGGGGTTGCCTAAATACAAATGAAAAAAAATGCATGATTGATTAATTTGTGTTATTGGAAAAGTGAATATGACGGATAATAGGTATTTTGCAAAAAACAAGTGTACTTTGTGTATTGTGTGTTGAAATTGGTCTTCTCCGTTGAAAACGGTTGACCGAATTCCTTGGGCGGTGGCAATGCCATTTCAGCCATCTCCTCAGCAATGTTACGCTTGCGGTACCACCAGTACTCAAAGACTAATGTGAAGCAAGCCATTATAATTCCAACGAAAATGACGATGAATACACCACCTATAATCAGACATCACATCAGTTACAATTCGAGTTTATTTCATCATTTTATTTTTGACTGGCGTACGGAGAGGAATACGTATGTGTTATGGGATTAGCTGTAAATGCATACCAATGTTGTGGATGCTAATACCATCCGATTGATTGTCTTCCTTGGGGCAATGAGCCCTCAATTCATTGTCATTCCACCAAGTTTCCTTCAGCTGTTCCAAATGACGCTGATTGAGAAGTTTCAGAATCCTGTAGCAAAGTTAATATCAAGCACCAAATAATAACTGGTAGAATAAGATGTTTTGTACACAAAAAGCGTACAATGAACTGGGCGGATTGGTAAAATTTCACATTTTCAACAAGTGGTACAACAACACTGATTTGGTTAAACAGGTAACAAATGACAAATAATATAAATTTCAAATTTTTTGTGTCATTTCGCTGTGGTAATGATTCCAGGCAAACAACAGCACAACAAGCTAGACGGAAAACGTGCAAAAGTAGTATATTGTGACATTTTGGAACTACTACTACTACTAATGTATAGGAATGAAAATGGCCAGGAATTGATAAGCAGCTACTACTACTATAATCACCATTAAGTCAGACTTGATGATGATACAATGGAGTCTCAAGTGTTCTTTGGCTCTTACGCATCGTTTAACTGATCTTTGAGCGGTGAACCTTGCTGAACGGCTAAAGCATAAGGTTTGCGAGAGAACTCTTCGCCAACCATTTGTAAATCACAGCTAATAAGAACCTGATAACGTATATCAGTAGCATCCCCTGTAAAACCAGGAATGACGTTAAAGTATAAACAGTATGATAACATTAAACAACAGTAACCACACAAAGTCCCACGGTAAATTCTTCATGTCACACCAGTTGTGGTGGTTTCAAAAATGTACAACTACTTAACACTACTATATAGTAACCACATAAAAATACTTAAATAATAATAATAGTAGTAGTAACATTAACAATAGTAGTAGTAGTTTGATAAAAACCGTTTGTCTTCACACAATGTCGGAATTGGTGAATTTTTCTGTACGATTTATGTGCATTATACACTCATATTTTAATTTTTCTACGATATTTTAATGGGCTTCGAATTTCTGTCATGTTTTAATAGAAACCCATTTTTCGTAATTTTTGCACGGCCAATACGGCTGTTTGTTACTCCAACGGGAGCACACATTATTTCTGATGTTGATAAAAAACGGTTTTTGTAAATCCCTCAGAACGTGTAATAGGTTTAGCTGAGGAAAAATTAACAAGAAATGAAAGAAAAGAACAATTAAGTTGAAAATTTGTTTCAGCAGCACATCTGTATTGGATGTTGACAAGACAGTTTGGAAAAATGATGGGTACTACACTCCTCTTACATATGAGAAAATGATTCTTTTAAGGGAGATCCCTTCTGCACGGCAATGGCATACGGTTTGCGGGAGAACTCCTCACCAACTTGTTTAAAGTCACACGAGATAACCGTTTGGTAGCGAATGTTCGTTGCCTCATCTAAAAATCAGGTTTCCATATATACTTGAGTTGCTTACAAATTGGAGGTCACATTTTGTGCCATATTCAAAGAACATTTTAATAATGGCATTATGGATAGAAAGAAAAATTAGCAGTTTATTCAAGTGTGTGGTATTTGGACGAATAATGATGATGAGATGCGATGAACGATAAATCTTTTCGCCTGTTGGGTCGTTGGGTAGAACCTTAACAAAATAGTAGAAAATATTAAGCATGAAGACCAATGACTTTTACCCAAAAACGCAAATCCGTCATTTTGTCTATCCTTTCCTCGGACACGGTCTACAGCCTCCTGAAACTGTTTCGGAGGACTGTTCTCCTGCATGGCTTGCCACATTTTGGTAAACTTGTCACTTACAGGATAGTCCCAAACAGCTAGTTGCGATCTTTCATAGTCATTCATGCTGTCGTTCAAACTCATGTCTTTCCAAATTCTAGAACATTTTTCAATCATTCGTTACATTTAGCGGAATACTTCAATAAAAACGGCGAGATTTAATCGAGATCGAGAAGTACGATTTTAGATTTCCATGATTTTCACATACTCATAAAAGCGATGTTCGATATGAGCCATTCGATCAAAGTAAATCCATGCTGAGCTGCGCTCCTGTGGCGCATATTGAATCTTGTACTGCTTTGCCAAGTCCTCAAGAGACTCAATAGGTGCATCCAAACGGGACACTGTCAAGAAGGCAGCCAAGTTGGCAGTATATGAAGCAATAATGATGAAGCCGAACAGCCACCATGTTGCTGCCACCAACCGACCAGACAAGTTTTTCGGAGCCTCGCCACCACCCTGTTTATAGAATTAATTTATGAAAAGAAACGCACACGCTGGAAGCAATGGGAACAAGGAAATAGTCTTCCAATTGAGAAAGTGTCTTGTCAGAGACGACATTATCAGGTCAGCGACAGACATAGACATGCATGTACCTGTGGCGTAAGTGATGTCATGCAAAACCACAGACATTCCTTCAAATTGAATTCTCTCTTTTCTTCATCATCCTCGTATTTTTCTCGATTGTTCTGGTAGCTGTATGGACTCCATCGGTCAAACACCCACATAAGAAAACTATACAAAGCAATGAGTGTTAAGATAATTTATTAAGTACTCATCACAGATTTTACTACGCGTAGAAGGTTGATTTGCCATCAGAATTTATTTAGGATGTAACCTGGTGAAGAAGTATGCTCCCAAAATACACATCCACACATCATTTTCCAGTACCGTTAAGAACTTGAATAGGGAAGTTTGAGTTTTAGGTTTCCTCATGAGAATGGAAATTCCTACCAAATCGTAATACGGCACAGTGAAATCAACAACACTCTCACGTTCAGCCATGACCGACATTGCACCTAGAGCTATGTCAGCTTTCTGTAGTCACAGCAAACAAAAAGTATGCCATTGTTGTTATGCAAACCGGAATAGTGACATAATTTTGAATTAGAAATACGACGTTTAAGAATACATACCCGATCCTTCAGTTCTCGAACCATGCCAGACCATTCATGTGGAGGGTCTTCACCCATGTAGCCGTACTCGGTGACGTTACGAATTGTAAAATTGAACTTGAGTTCTTCCTGTATCTTATTCAGTAGGTCAATGCAATACCCTTTAAAACAGCGACTGTATTTATCTTCTTTAGTCTCAACACAACCTGGTATCTTGTACACAAATGGTTCCTGGACCACTGTAACAATTCGAAATACTGTGAGAGCAATATGTTCCTTCCACTCGTCGTCTTTTCCTTTCGATTCAATATGTTCCTTCTCACCGAACCCAGTTTCCCATGTGCCAAGTTCAACATTTGTTATCGGATCTGCTGTTAGGGGTCTGAATGTGAGGCGACGAATTGTCATTTGAAATTTGGCGTGACTTTTTCCAACTATTTTTTCAGGGTCAAAATGAAACTGGCCGAGAAGATTTTCTTTTGAAATGTCACTATTCTTCAGGTATTCAAACAATGGCAAGGTGTAGTCATTGGGTCCGGTTTCCTGTTCTTTGCAGACTCGTTTGGGAGGGGAAACCCATTTGGTCTCTTGTTTCATTTTCCTAAAACCAAACACATTCAACATTAATGGCGTTGTAAGTACAGCACTAGTACAAATAGTCAAGTAAAGCAGTTGCTTAATTTCTTGACAAGTCAACTCACGCAACGGTTGCTATCGCATTCATTGTTAAGTCAAAGTAAAACATATCCATGAGTCGTTCCGTTTTGAAAATCCCTTTTGACATTAGGAAAGCTCTTCGCTCGTTTGCACCATCAGGTAATTTTGGTGTTAGATGAATGACCGTGACATTGTTCTTGCATCCACTGCATTTGGGGAAACCAGGTTCCTACAACGATTAAAAAATCATAAGGGATTAACACCATTTTTCGAGGGACACAAGGACTCAGAGTACTATCTACTAATAAGAATGTTGTAAAAAATAATCAAGGCATTATCTCACCATTGACATAGAATACCAAGCATACTCGTCGCTGAAGTATGGACCATCCCTCATATCCGGGTCTGATGCTTCTGCCAAAACGCTTGTTATTTCACTAGGAGATGCAGCAATGAAGAAGTTGACGATATCCACATGTACAAGACGATCAATTTGATTTCGAAGGGTGTTTGTAGATTTCTCCAGTTTAGTGAGTAGATGCCTGGTTGGCATATTTTGCAGAAGGGACTTGTATTTGTGGTACATTTCTAAAAATAAAATTAAAAAATGACTTTACATATACGGTCTATGCAACAGTTGCACTGGCAAAAAGGGCAATTGCTGCCACCCCGGTCTCCATACCATATTCTTCATCAAAAAGAAGAACGGCACTTGTCATATCCTGTTGTGATACCAGAGATCGCACAGCCTGCGGAACCAAGTCAGCTGGTGGGGCAATTTGAATCAAGTAACTTTTTTGTTCTTCTGTTATATCTCTCCAACTTCGTATGTCCCCTTCTTGGCCAAACGTTCCAGAAATAGTTGGTAATGTCATAATTTTTGTCAGTATCTTAACTGCTTCCGACGGAACTCCGTGGCGTGTGAGATCCACAACAATGTCAGGTTTTTGTCCTTCCGGTTTTCCATACGCCGCATCAATATCTTTACACACTACAAATTTAAAAAAACAATATTTTCAGCATGTCATCTCAATTTATTTTCATTACTCCTATTACAATAAAAACATTCATTGATTCATTCATTTATTCATTGGGTAACAAATATGTTCAAACAACGCACAGCTCTGTATCAATTTTGTTCCTTCGGTTCCATTTGACATAACTTTGTACACCTCTCCAACGGAGTACCCAAGAGAAGGATTGTTTTGTATGTATTCCACAGCCGCGTCAAATCCCTTCACAGACTCTGGCCATTCGTAGAATAGCACTGAAATAACACAATAACACAATAACATGGGTTGCTGTTAAGTGTCATAAATTTGGAGTTCCACATAAATAAGCTATTTTTGAGTGTTTGTCATAAACCGACAACTAAATACAATAATTTTTTAAACGTTATTCTATATTCCATCGGTACTATTTATGTGATGTGACCATCAATCAATGTTTTACCTGTATTTTATAGTTCATCTTACAAATTTGGATTACACGATGTGTAAGTATCAGAAAGTGCTTCATAATTTTCATATTTTTTATTGTTGAACATTTTTTTTTTCAATTTTTATGAATACGTAAGAAAACACATTTTGGTGCTGTACAAATATTTCATAATGGTATTTTTACTCTGAAGAAAGGAATGAAAGTTTAAATGGAAGAATTTGACGTTATACATGCTTTCTTTAAGTATTGACTGATTATAAAGATGATTCGACATCTGTAGCAGTATTAAAAATGCATGCCCTCATTTCTGACTTCAGAGTCTCGAGGGTTGAACATTATGACTAAAGGCTCCATTAAGTTTCAAAATAGATTTATCAAATTATGCTGTTTGAAGCAATCATACAGTAATACAGTATCAGGGGGACTAGGAGGGACATTCGTGCTATGTGATACATTATGACCACTCCACCTGTCTCTCTCGTCCCCCCTCGGCTCCTACGGCGATGCAACTATATATGGTCAGGGGGGGGAGCTTGTTCCAAAATACATATATACGATAATTAAACGGACATAGATAAAGAATGAGAGTCCTGTTCGGTTCATTTAATAGTATAAGTTATCCATTTGTGTTTTCGTCGCCAATTATTGGAAACTAGTAAAATCTATTTTCGTAACACGTAAATTTACAATAGAAAAACAAGTCAGTAATACAATAGCTCTGTTTTATTATGGCGTAATTTATTGTACGGTACCGTGCCATATTGGAATTATTGAATCGAGTGGGTCACCCCTGTCAGTTTGTCGTAATCATCACTGTTAACTGAACATCCAAAACATTCTAAATTTATGTACACAGGAGCATCAAACTCTTATATGTCTCTGGTAGAGGTCTTCAGGATAAATACAAGGTGTTGGGTTTTTAACTTTGAATTTAAAGATAGCAATACGAACTTTGAAACTTTAGTAAAAAAAATTAATGAAAAAATTAGCATAACAATCTTCGCCAATTGTAAGAGCCTTACGTACATTCACAAAAAGAAATTGGTGTTTTCACTATAATTCAGACACAATACCTCTGGTTGATTGAAGGTATTTGACAGTCAATTCGACTGGGACTACTCTTAGGACTTCTGTCACTGGGTATGTAATAAAAATTATTAAAACGTCACCGGAGGTTCATCATCATCATCTGAAATGTTTCTTGTCGTTCATAACTCTTACCCCTGGCGTGACATTGAAACAAGATATTTCTGAAATAATGGATTCGTATAATATTCACTATGATTTTGAAACAAAATGTCAAAAGAACACCTCGTACGACACAGGAGTTCGCATTGCCCCATATTTATCATTATAATGGTTGAGGCATCTCCCTATTAACTTGTATGTCCGCTTCCTAATTTCGATGTTTACGGGTTGTCAAACCTGTATACTACTGCATACTGGTTGGAAGGATGTGCTGTGCGGATGGATGTGTGGAAGGTTGGTTTACTATTTTTTGTACACAGACAACCTGTAATTTTTACTTCTAGCTCCGGTGACATTATTTGAGCATAATATGTGAATTTCTGAATTTTTCGACTTATATATATGATGATCGTATACATATGGATAGAAAATTTTGCAAATACCAGAAATATATATTGTAATGAAAGTTCATTTTTCTTAAGGTCATGTTCAGTCCGAAGCTGTGAGGTGTCAGGGAAACCAATTAAAAATAGCCACTTTTAACTATCGTGTTGATGTATGTTTCAACGTCCATTTTTAACGGCAATGTAGTTACATGTATGTATCATCCATAGTTGTTGCCAATGTAGGTAGTAGTATCGATTGGCTACAACGAAAAAAGCTGATCAATCGATAACACAAAAAGCAATTAAATTATAGCAATCATTTTTATGAAGAGATGCATGTATGACAGAAGAAGAAACTAACAAGTGACGTTACCCGATGGGCTACACACTCAACTGACATCGACATAGAATAAAAGAGTCGTAGAACCGACAAAATTTATTTGCGAGAGCTAATTTGAAGCTCTACTAAAACCACTATTGTCTGAGTCGTGTAGCCCAACTTTAGGGATAAAATGATGTTGAGTTGCAGTTCTATGGTGAAAATTAGGACATGATACCGGCACAAAATATGCGACGAGACGGCAAAGCCTACACCGTAAATGTAAATTATAAAAGCCATTCAGATTTGCGCTTTTGTGGAACTTGACTTTTGCAGATCTAACCACTCTAACAAGAACGATTCAAAGAGAGTAGTTAGAACGTGACTACACCGGCAAGGTAACTTTACTTGTACTACCAACGACATAATAGAAAAAACAGAGCAATAAGTAGTCAATCGCCTGTCTTTATATAAAGACAATAACGGTTATTATCGTCAACACAAAGGAGCGACAATGACGATGATACGTGCAAATGGAAATTTAATAAACCGTTATAAACGCTGTATAAGTGGTGCACTTTTAACGGTTTGTGCCAATGCCAAATGGTGGATGGTGCCGATATCTGTAAAAGGTGTTATGTTGATATTTTTTATTAAAAAGCCGTCAACACGAGTCGATTATTGATAAACACTTTTCAACAGGGCAATCCGAGTTAAAGGAGTTGCAGATAGAAGGTGCCATTAAGAGGAGCTTTAAATGATATTATGTGGCAATATTTTAAAGTTCAGTATTCTATGCATAAAGTCCCGTAAGACTTATACTGCCTAAAAACAAAGATAGAAAATGCAACCATTCGCTGTGACCCATGGGGTTACCCCGTATGTATTTTTATGCTAATCCATTATAACTGATGAAAATCGCTTTTTTCAACTGTTAAGGGGACTTGAGCTTTGAACTAACTAAACAATGTTTAATGGCCCCGGTCCCCAAAACATAATTTTGCCATTCGTTTTATTTTGTTATCCTGATGATGGACTGCCGAATGTGATTTTATCAGACACAACGATTCCAATATGGTTCACTAAAGTGCACCATAATAATAGAAATGCATATGAATTGTACCTTAACTTCACAAACGCTGAAAAATGTGAATTCGCCAATGACCACTCATAAAAGCCTTTGTATTGATAATAATACCTTTCTCAGCTACCCATTTTCTCCTGCTTACTATTTTATTATTTTGTCGCTGCTTAAGACTTTACCATGCGATCTAGTCTCCACACTCCAGTTAGGCAATAATCGATAAAACGTTATCATGTCCTTTGCACGAAAAAGTTGATGGTTTTAAATCGACAAAGTAATTAACTACACTACTTCACACAAAAAGTTTTATGTACTCTTCACAATAACATCTTATAATATATTTTTTCGTCCCAAATTACAGTGATATAGCCCACATCAGAATCTATGCCAATTTAAAATGATATTAATAATATGTTTGTAAGTATAAAGCAAGACTTTAAATATTTCAACTGTGTGGAAGTTGGGAGTTTCAGCTGTAATATTTAAATGTATCATTGCTACCTGCATATACCTACTACTACCTGTTATTATGTTCCCTCCTCATGTTTGCGATCGTCATATAACCTTCTCCATATTCAGATACCCGTAAAAAATTAAACATAAGTACTTCTAGCTTTCCCATAACTTCAAAATTCAATACGAATTTAAACAAGTGTTGGCAATCGATAACCAGTTACATTTACTTTATTATAATTAGTTAACACAGCCCATCATCCAGCGTTTTGTTTTCAGCAGCTATTTCAAGGATCGATCGTAAACTTTCCATGTTCATAGTTAGTACTACTGCACCGGTTTACTTTCGTGTTCTACATTATTACGATACATGGAGTGAGGGAACCTATTTAGGGATATTATGTCGAATTGTAGTATATAATCTACTAAAATGGACCCCTTACTGCATTATGCTGGATTCTCCCTTTTACGTTGGTTAATAAGAATAAGGTATTTAGTATTTGGCAAAGTTTTCGTGGTTGGCATTTTTTGCGGACTGATAGATAATTGCCTAACAACACGAGAGCTCCATTACAACTTATGGGAATACAAGTAAGTACACTCCAGCACCAGCACAACTCTGCCTCTGACGAGGCATATTATATGTGGTGTTGGTGTTACACAAGTTGTTTGAAGCGGAGTAGAAGGCCTTGTTGGTTAACATTGAAAATGAGGCACATTTTACGGTTTCTTCAGCAACGTATATATATTTCTTTGTTGGTTTTCCCAAACTTGAATTTCATAATAAGGTAGACAAAGTGACAAATTTACATAAATCTATTTATCATTTCAATAATGTGACAAGCGTGTGCGAATTAGCTGTCGGATGATGTATAAAAAGGAAATAAAGGGGACGTAGCTTTGGAAAATTTCTGTACGTTTTTATATATCTGACTGATTGATTTGTGTCAACAACACATGACTTGATATCAGTAGGAGATAGCATACCACAGGCACATATTTTATTTGTTAGCTAGATTAATTTTGCAAGTTGACATCAATAGTAATTACTAGAAGAATATGTGTGTCAGCAAACAGTTGTAATTTAATAATGTAATGGAAGTTAATATGATATGCATTGTAAACATAGCCGTGTGATGTTTTCCTGCGTTTGTGCGGTCAGTATTGTAAAGAAAAATGCAACAACAGCGCACTCGTTTAATAAATAAGTAAACAGTCTATCTCCCTCAATATTTTACTTACAGCCAATCATGGATTTATCTATGTACACACGAATGCATACAGTATTTAGTGTCAGAACTGTACAGGATAAGCGATAAGAATAAATTTGTTGTGCAAATCATCATAACTAAATAAATACCCGTAACGTAAATGACGAACTCTATATTTTATGAACTTCATTTAGCGGATGATAAGCTTAACGGAACATATTATGGTACATATCTTTCCAGTATTACCATTGGGGTTATACCGGACAGTGTGGCACAATGCTACATGGACAGGACACGAGCCAGGAGGTGAGGGAAGATGATGCACAGTTGATAACGAAAAGACAAGAATATATAGGATAACGTAGAATAATTCGGTCATGAAGCAAGAAATGTGTTTAACATTTAATGAGGTTTTCGTTCTTGTATCCAAGACAGCGAAAGCAATAATAACTTACCCCTAATAATCGTGTTACTTCACGCTTATTTTTTGTGTTTATCATTTCTATTTTTGCGTCTTTTGTACTTATTTATCCTTTCTATTATTTAATGTGAACAATGTCGCTGAATTCACTAGGGGAGCAAGCCCGCTAATGTTAACTACTGTGGCTATTTGTTAGGAGTGTTTACTACTTTAGTAACGGGGAACTGAAAGAACGTGTAAGCTGATGATGGATCAGGGGTGCTTGTCCGTCTGTCTATACACTGGTTGAGTAAAGACCAACTGTTTACATGGATTGACCAAGAAAGCTCGAAAATTTGACATGAACAGTTATACCTTCCCCGGTGTGAGTGATATCAGTAAATCCCTAAAATGACAACGGCGAGAGCGGTGTTGCAATATTATTTAGCTTGTGACAGCTTATTTTAAAGCTGTTATCGAGCAGGAATAATATGCCCATGTGTAAAGCCGTCAAAATGTCTCCGAGGGCACGGAAGAAAAATAACAGCTTCAGCATTTCATGAATCGATCGTTTGTGGTGGATCACTTGAAAACACTCGTGGAGTTTTAGGTAAGAAGAACTCATCACTACCTTTCAGCTACGTGGTTATCGACGTATACAGCGGAGTTTGCTTTTATAAGTGGTGTTAATGTTAAACATAATAATGGTATGTAAGCAAGTATTTGGTGAAATAACATAGGTAAATAGGTAAGTAGTGTAGTACAATTTCAGAGTTGTTGTTTTACTTGAACACTTCCACATAAATGGGATGCCTTACATGTGAAAGTAGTTGCACGTGGAATTCCTATATTTTTCATTTTTTTCCTGTGCTGTTAGATCGCTGCTCGTCGCTGTCGATTTGCAAAAGTGTAAAGTAAAAGTACACTGATGAAATGCGATATTCATGTGGCTATCATTCCCACGCTCCGCCTTTTTCTTTCGCGAAAAGGCTCATTTATTGATGTATTTACGAAAGCCCTTCTACTAGCAACATAGCATACAGGGTAAAGGGGGACAACAACTCAAACTTCTTGGAGTACGATGCCAACGAGCTGTGACACAATAGGGATCGATCATATAAAGGAGTTATTTGAAAGGTAAGACACTCCATGGTAGTGTTGATAAGGTGTATGACGCCGTTGGATGTCTCGTTATTCGTCAACGTCAGTTAGCAGTGTAAAATTATTTTTTATTGATATCTAAAAAACCCCGACTTAACGTGACAGAAAACACAGTATGCCTTTAGAAGCAGTAGGAATGACTTGGTGTATGATGGCCTCTTTGTCTTTATTCTATAGACGATAATACTACCAATTCAACTACTCGTAAGAATTGCGTCTAATACAGAAAAAATGTAGCAGCAAGATAAAAGACACCTACCGATGTCACAACTAAGAGAGTGAAATATTTTGTCATTATTCATTTCATGTAACCTTTGTCTACGTAAGAAAACTTGGAGTTGTTAACAACTTAAATCATGCGTATGCTATTTTGAAGAAAAATTTCTAGTCAAATTGTTGCATTTTGGCTACGAAACAAAAAATAGGTATGTATTTGCAAAAGTAGTCACGCACAACATTTCACGGCGGAAAATGCACATAAATTGTTTGTAAATTCAACCTTTCTATCAAGTCGTTTTAAGAAATTTATTTGTTTTTGTGAACTTTGATAACGACCATGAAAGTCATATGAAATACATATACGTATACATTATGTATGAAATATTTATATACTCAAATATGGTTGATAGTGTCAAGAAGTAAATACCTAGTTACAAATTTTCCTGGACACATCTTCCGTTTAATTTTAATCTTCTTCGTAATCCCCTAAATATGTCGGGTGCTTGAACATATCTGTATTTTACAAATTACCTATATATGATTCCAGAATTTTAAGAATACGTTACAGTCTATCTAGTTTCGAGCAGTAAACATTGCTTTCGTTTGATGCTCAATCAAGTTTTGGTATGAGATTATTGTTGGTGTAACTTTCTCTGTAAAAGCTCCTATACTTTACTCAACAATAAAAAGTGTTTGTAATTAGTTGCGACTGCAGTTTACAGATGCTAAAATGTTGCTAGTGTCATGTCACTAGATCTCTGAATAAAAAGCGCCGTTTACTAGATGTGCTTATTTTCGAAATAAAATCAAACGTTCCCACAACTGTGTCAATTGACTAGTAAATATGCAGTATATGTCCGTCATTTTGAAACTAATGAAAATGTTTAGTAATTTAAAGCAAGTAACGCATAAAAGTAAAACTAGCAGCCGTATATTGTTCAAATAGTTTCAGGTTAGTGCATACCAGGAAGAACATCCGCATCCGTAAAATGGCGAGAAAGATTTGACTGTACTCAATGTTATTGAAAATTTCCCGATAAGCTGCTGAAACGAATTTTTTACTTACTGTTTGCGTACACCTGCATATCTATAGCGTTCCCATCGTCATTTGACGCAAAGTGAAATAGATGCTATTATGTGTTGCACGTAGTTATAATGGGGTATTGTGAGAAGCTCAAACATTCCACCCTTCTGTGTCAATACAGTTGTACAGTTTTTTTAGTACTTTGTGCAATTATTTTAATTTGCGCCTTATTTATGACATCAATGAATAAAATGCATAAGGGCTATGAAGTAGGAGCATAAAATGAAGTTTCTTAATCAATCCTACATTAATCAATCATGGATAAATATCAATGGGCGCGTCAACTATCAGCAGTGAGATATGTGTAAAATGCCATAATTGTTAGCTAGTCAACATATGTGATCTTTAAAATAAGAAAAGAAAATACCCAATTACTTACGTATATTTACTTTCTGATCAGCAGACGCAAAGGGAAGAGACGCTCCCAGGAAAACTATTAACGCGGTGATAATGCACTCAGGGATGAGCTGCCAAAAAATGCCCCTTTTCGGATAAGGCGGCATTGTGAGCGTGTGCTTGACACAGCGAAGCAGTATTTTTCGTATGTTCTTTTTCTAACCTTAAAAATTCACTATATTTAAAGATAACTCCTTTCAAGAAATTTATATCTTATTGACGCTCCCAATTTGACTCGGAGCTCAACCACGCTTGGTTTAAAGTTATTCAAAAGCACAGGAACCAACAATTAACAAACGATAAAACGACACAAAATCATTTCCCTTTTGTTTCTAAAGCACGATTAATAATCCATTTGTACGGTCATAGTCGTTTCGTTCATCACGAAAACCGCAAACGTTGAACATTTAATCGGAACCCAGAACGCCAACTGGTTTTTTACTTTGTTTCTTCTTCGGGCTTCTACTTGCTCCGTCCACCTTGACAACTTTCTCTCCACTTAACTATTGTCTTGATGGAATTGGTAGAACTCGACAAAGGGGAATGATAATAGTAAAAGGAAAGATAAACGACAAGATAAAACTAGTCGACAAAACACTATTTCAAAACCGTCCTGTATATTAACACAGTTGTTGGTTGTATACAGCTCAAAAGACGTGTCCACTACAAGAGCCATACACTTTTACACATGCCCAGCAACACTATATTATTAGTATTCAGCATGTTGTTGTTGCTAAGTTGCTTGGCTGGATAAGACGAACAAAAATACTAAGAAAAGGAAATAAAATACTTTGAAGAGCCACCCATTTTATTGACACCCCTCTCCTCTTTGTTGCCCTTCCACGTCTTTGTCATCACCATTGCATTACTAGTACATGATGTTATAGCATGTAACATGGAAACCATTTCGGGATAAGGAACGACATTATAGTTACATTCACATTCCAAGTGAGCAGGTTACCTGAAGAAGGTAAGACATGAAAATAGAATAACACAACAGTTCCTCCTGCCTAGGCTTCTTTTTTTCCCATTGCATGCTATACCATTTTTATTATCATGATGATGATCATATAAACTATTAACTAACTTCCAAAATACACGATAGCTGTTATTTTACTCTACCGTGGTAATGGTACCTTACGATGTGCAAGGAGGACAGTAGGTGCCTTACTAGTGACGATTATCATAATTGCTGACAATGAGTGAAGCGGAAAAGCTAAAGAAGAAGGGGCACCGTGAGCACGGTAAAGTAATAAAATACTTGTGAATTGTATGTATGTTTGTCTCCTTCTTTCTTATTGTATTTACCCACTACAAGTTATAAAGTACGCACTTAAAAGAGTTCTGTCAAAATATGTTGCAGTTCTCCACATGTAACCAATGCCATGATTGGTACACGTTGATCAAAGAAAGAGTTGGCGTTTTTCCTCTTTAGTACATATCTACTTGTGTGTATTTGCTTAGACAAGGAATAAGGGGCTTCAAATTCCATCAAAGAAAGGACTGGAAGAGAGAGAGAGAGAGAGAGAGAGAGGAGAAAGTCGGAGAGGAAGAAAGGTGAAGAGAAAGGAGAAAAACGAAGAAGTGTAAATATGTACATTACATTTGTTGATTGCACTACTTATGATTTTGTTTGTGGTGAGAAAAGGATCCTCACATTACTCGCTTAAAAGGAAACCTAGTTTAGAATTCCCATATTTTGTATACTGGAGGGAGAACATAGAGGAGATATGCATTAAAATTGACGTTTTTCTATGTAATTTTGATTATCAGTAGCGTGCAATACAACATTGGGGCCAAAGCCGTAACTGGAGTTCTGGTAATAGGTACACATTTACGGAAAAGGGAAATGTACAAGATGCATGGTGTAGGTTAAAAAAATAAGGGGTTTGCAAGTAAAAAATCTAAAATGACACGATATAGTCGGTAGACAAAGAGATAGGAAAGCGTGTAAGCGATCGAAACACGTATTAGTGTGGCATGTAGACAAACCCACACAAACAAGGTGAAAGTTGTACGGCGACGCTGGACTTGGTTGTTACTAAGTAACTCACAGAAGCAAGAAGAAGAGGTGTTATGCTAATGGACATGTACAGTGTAGAACGCAAGGGAAAGACATACATTATTTAAGAAGTCCTTCCTTTACTGTCGTCAGAATTGACAAGGGTGACATGGATATAGCCAACGTATTCCACCTCTTTTGGCATGAGGTGGAGTAGGTGAACATGACTTTGAGAGAATAAATGTAGAGGAGGAGGGTGCATATTATATGCATATCTGCTACTCGTACATCTCAGCACCCTTCTTATTTTTAGCGGAGAAACGAGACAAGTTGCGTTTTTATTCTGTCCAGCCATCTATTGAGAAGTTAACCGGAAAATATTTTTGCGTGTGTTTAGTATTAGTTGTCGAATTAATTGGAAGGGCACAAATGAGTTTGGCTGAAGAGTGTAAGGGGTACTCAAATAGTCTACTGAGTATCGTGCAATAAACTGGTTTTGTTGACGTAGCACCATAAAAAGTAGGCCAAAAAACTACAATGGAGAACTGGTCATGAATGACTGAATGACTCCGCTTTGCCATACTATGCGCTAAAGCACACACACAATAGGTTTTGCATTACGAAAATTCGGCAGAAATACAAGCTTTATGGCACTGATTCTCTTTAATAATGCACAATGTGGTTGATGATAGACAAAAAATGCGTATTTGACGAGAAGTGTTTATAGACCGTAGAAATTGGTGCGAGTCGTGAAGAAAAGTAAAATCTAAAATATATATATCTCTAACAACAAACGTCTCAAAGCCGTCAGCAAGGACTATGCCGAAACGATAATTCATTAGCTATTTGCAGCAATAAAGCGGTAAATAAATTTCATGCTTTGAGATATTGGGCCACAAATTTCCCTCAAGTGGATCCGACTTGGTTGACGCAGATACACCTCCGCTATAATTCGCTATTGAATAATTATCGTGAAAATTTGATTTATTTGTTCGCACATTCAGTCGTCATGATCCTGATGACCGGAAGTGCCCCGGGGCAAAGTCGTACCCGTAACCTTCCAAAGCCCGACTGAAAGCAGTCCTGCACATAATCATAATAGGGCATTTTACTCGTTAAAAAGCTATCATCAAATAGTCAGCACATTTTTCTTTGTTTTAGCATGGGACGACTTTGCTACAAGATATATTAACGACAACTTCACATGCATGCTATATGTGGTAGTAAAAGCAAATGACAAACGCTGGATATTTTTGTCTTTGGAGGAGAGTGATTTGATTTATTCCTGAACTTTGTCGAACCCCTTACCTATTAAGCTACCAATTGGAATAAACAAATTCAAATTTATTAAGCTTAAACATTCAGTTGTTAGTTTAGTTAGTTAATTAAAGAACAGGCAGCGGATGACAAAATGAACTATGCCATGCCTAATAAATAAACTCACAAGTAAAGGCATTCAACGACTACGCCGGGAATGAGCCAAATTTGGTACTGCAGTATAGATTATGAGCATCGTAATCTGATGGTGTCGGTCCCCTAACTGAATGGGGTCATGGTTGCGATCCTAG
>JAHZNE010005896.1:0-33246 GCA_027744055.1 Callyntrura sp. NNG-2020
GCCCCACTTTTGAGACAGACTTTATTAAAATGTAAAAGTATCTCGTAGCAGTACGTATCAAATTCTGCATTTTTTGAGGGAAGCCAGAATTCCAGGGGGGTTCCAATGCTCCGACGGAACCCCCCCTGCTGCGCTACTGGTTCAAAAAAGTACGGAATAACTCTACGGTTTTACCCCACGGAATGAAGGTTAAAGTTCAAAGCCAACCTAATCGACTCATCGATTGAAAGAGCTTACGATTAGAGTGCATATAAAGCATGCATATGCAATGCATATATGAGCTTTTAATATGTGTGAGTAGGTGTATACAGCGCCACTGGTACAGAAAATAACTAATTTTTGAAACTTTGATTTTTAAAATACCACCAATGTCTAAAAATTGGTAGATAAATAAGCTCTTTGGTTTTTGTAAATACAAAGCTTTCTTCCTTTGATAAGTTCCAGCGTGGTTCAAGCCCATCATCATCTAGAATGTCAGCCATAGTAGAAAAGAATTGAAAAATATAGTAGAACAGGTTAGAAGACCTTGGGAAGACCATCACCACACTGTGCAAATAAAAATATGTTCATGAACCAATGACAGCAGATGCGAGATTGAAAAATATTTTGAATCTGTCACCAACAACTCAAATGATAGATTAAAAGTGTTGAATTCAATGTAAATGTCAATCAGTACATATTGTCCATACCTGATTTTCCTCGAACTATTCCCATCTGCACCTGTTCTTATTCACATTAGGAAAAAACCAAACGATGAAGGTTTTAACTTATTACAGACTCAGAAAAAGAGAAAGGTACATACATGTATAGGAAGAATAATTCCAACAAGACATATAAGTTAAGTGCTTAATTTATGTATAAATACAAGATTGGTACCACTACCATTTCCCACACCACAAAACATGAGAGAGAACTAATGTGACCGCGAGTAGAAGACGTTTTCATTTTAGAAGATTTATAGTAGAATTTCTAAATGCAATTCCTTACTTGGTAATTGAGGATGAAAACTGCCCCTGTCCATTTTACATTTCCAACATCCAGTCCGCGTCCGCCTCACCGTGTGTCGTTTCTCTCCCCTCCCTCTCTCTCTGTGCATGAAGACATTAAGATTTCAAGTGGATGCGTAAATTACGTACCAGTATAGTAAGAGGGTACCATTGGATGTTTTCCAAATCTCATGGCGATGTGTGTAGTCAAGACATAAAATTTTATGCACCTTCTGTCGCCTACTAAATGGATCGTGTGAATCTGCCCTTTTTATAAGCAGCGGCAACCGTTTTCCAAAGGATTCTTAGACATTTTTTTTATGCCACAACAAATTCTGAAACTGCGGTTAATAGAACATTTTAATAAGGCAGACTATTCTGTGTTCCAAATGACAAGGTGCTAAAATTACATGCTGTTATCTATCGTCTACAGTCAGTCACCGCTGTGTGTGCTACGGAACACACTAACAAGTTTCCTCCTGTGTGAAATGAGAAACCAACCAAGAAACCAAGTCAAATGACGTCTCACAGCCCCAGCTTAACCACTGATGATGGCATTATGCTTGTACAACAAAAGCGCAAAATTAAATTTCATTTCTGCTCTGGTATCAGTTGGAATTCGTACCGACATAAAAATGGTTGTGAAGCCACTTAGTCGGTATTTGGTATATATCATGGTTTTGTAAACTCCGTCATTGCTGTGAGCACACAGCTCGTTTCACAAAGGAAGACCTCCCGTTAGCCAGGTTAAATATACGCAATCATCCTAATAAAACCATAAGTGTGTATATCCATATTTATGTATCGTATTTGCTTATCTTTTGTTCTCTATACATGTTACTGTGATCGGAATTTTACTGCCTGTATCATATTTTCCCCCAAGGTACAATATACGGTCTTTACCTTACACTGCTTCCACAATAGTATAAAACGAGGAACCCTCGGTTGCCAACCTGACAAAAGATTTCGATTGCGGAAGAAAGAAGTGAGCTCCTGTGTTGCTGTTGCTGCAGTTTAAAAACACAAATGCTGAAGGAACGAAACCGCGAGCGAGCGAGTGCCACTGCTGTTGCTGACGCTGTAAGATGGGAGGCTTTCCTTCCTAATTTGTAAAGGGTATCCCAGAAAAATACTTTTGGAATCCTCTGTGGATTCCAAAACGAGAAAAGGGAAAAGAAAGAGAGCACTAAAGGCACTCTTTTGTGAAGGCTCACGTTTGCTAAATATTGATTGTCTCGGAAAGAGTTGCGCCAGAGAAAACGTAGTACCCCCACATGAACCACGTCGCTTCTGTCCGTTCGTTCGTTGCAGACCAGTGAGGCATATACATTAAGAGGGAAAGTAGACCGCATTTTCTCTCCCTTGCTGCTCAACACATTTCGATGATACTTGGTCTTGGCGTAACCATATATAAACTATAAGTTCATATGTATATGTGCAATTTTTTGCACAATGTTATTACTTTCGTACATATATTCCCGATCCCTCCATCAGCAGGCATTTTTTTGTGTTGGGTAGGCATCCTCCAAACAAAGTTTAGAAGGAGACTTTTTCCTGCTGCGAAATTTATAGAAATAATATGGTCCCAACCCAAATTCCATCTTCCGTTCGTCCAAGAAACACTTGGCTACATAAACCAATTTTTCGAGTGGACGTTCCGTGCCGTCTCTCTTCCTTTCGTCCTTTTCACATTGGTATACAGCGAGCGAGTTCTTCCACAAGTGGTGCCGCCGGTACTACCGCTATACTACATTATTAACATCCGCCGAGGATCTGTGAATCCTTCAAGCCACATTAAAGAGACAAGCCGTAATACGCTTACGCTCATTTATCTAGGATTTTACGAGAATTTTCGTAGGGGTAGCAGGCTAAAAACGTACCAATGCCAAGACCTCCTTCCGCAAACTTAGCACTCATTTCCTTTAGTAGAGTGTTTGCTTTGTAGGGAATGGCTCGAAGATCGGTAGTGGATAGGTATATTGCTATGAATATAATGAATATCTCTATGTAATCCAACAATTCAAGCAAAAGGAGACTTTATCATCAGTTTGTTTATTAGTTCGCCAGTGTTCAAAAAAGTTTACTATCACATCAGAAATAAATAATATTATATTGCTCCAGTAATAGATTTAAGCCCACGTCCGTGAGCCTGACCTTTTCGTTTTTTACGGTGGCACATAAAATGACAGCACAGGAAACGTGCAGAAGAAGCAACAGCAGTGGTCTTCATATATTTTAATGGTTTACAATTTAGAGAACCTCCTCGACGACAAATATACACTTTTTTATTCCATTTTAACAATTCCAGACGCAATTTGATACGTAGTGTATTTTTAACAGTACATAAGTCGCTTTTCTCATTATGCAAAGTAGAGAAAGCATCAAATTTTTCTCTGCTCAACTGAGAAAAATATAGGTATGACATGAAATACATAAAAGGATGAATCCTCCCTGAAATGAAAATAAACATTCGTAAAAGGATGACAAACCAACTACAAGCAAATATGATCTCATTAGTAGTATGCTAATAATAGTAATAATAAGATTCATAGTAATAACAATGGCCATGAACATCAAACGCAGCCTTTTTTCTGAAAATATGTGCGCATTCAACATTGAAAACTCCATTTTTCCCATCCCATTCCCAGGACCAGAAGCATAATGTTCCATATCTCTTTATTCTCCCAACTTTGCCATTTCCCATTTGGGCGCTGCAGTAAAGTAAGTAGCCCTTTGAATTACTGCTGTTACAACTACAAAGTACGTTCATACAGTGTTGCTGATGGGGCAATATACATAAACAGAGAAAATAAAACGGGAAAGCATGATCTTTTGTGTGCGTCAAAAGCATTCTTGCAAAAAATTTATCGGGTAAAGGACATCGAACAAATAAGCATCTCTCAGTTTCACGCCCCCGTTTTGCAACAGGGTTTTTTTCACGGGAAGACTTTAGAACTTACCAGGGCATAAAACCCCGTTTATACGAAGTAAAACTAAAATGTAGCTTAATTACATACCTCTTTTTTGTTTCCCCTTTGATACGGAATCGTTGCAGAGGGGATTTATAACGCACGAGGGCCTGTGCCACGACTCCCCTAGCATTAGCTTCAAATACCAGCAGCATTAAAGGAGAAAACAAGTGGAGATGCAGATCACCCCTCCTGTGGAGTAAATATAGGTGCTCATAAGAAGTTTACAGCAAAACAGAGTGGGCTGAATACAACATATAGATAACTTTCTTCAAGCTTTGATATATCCCTTCACCAAGCTCATATGAAGAAATTTCGCATTGAAAGCGATCCTGGTGTAGTTGGAACAGCTCATGCATGTAGTTCTCGTACTCTCCCTTATTTTAGTCTAAAAGCTGGTAAGCGCGCATTGTTACAATAAATGTGTCCCTTCTGCATGTTCTGATACGTTTACCCTTTTATATTACTTATTGCCTCTCTGCACATATCAAACAAGTATGAGTGCTGTTGTATGTAGTAGACAAGCATCCTCAAAGAAAGAACACCAGATGCTGTGCTTTGGGAGTAATGGAGAAAAGCAGGCAACAGGACAAATACAGGAATCCATTGTAGATTCGGATCGGAGGAATCCTAGAGATATATAAGAGGGGAAAAGCAAAGATGACTCAAGTACGGTTTTACCAACAGGCAAGAAAAGGCGAGAAAAGTGGCTTTCTTTCTAACACTTTTGCATAGTCAATTGGAAGCTCTCCTTGGTGCAACGTTGTAGGCAGTATTTGGTTTTCACTTAGTACTTGTTATAGAGCTAAAAGCACATTACACCACAAAATATATTTTCTCTATCCACTAAAGCTGCTTTCTCACCACGCCCCGTGCATTATTTCTTACTTCTGCTGCTAATACTACCCTTCGTCTTTTCTCTAAAAACTAAGGAAGGAAAGTCAACGTGTAGAGAAAGTAAGACGGTTGAAATGGCTGGCGTCACTACGTCTACAGTTGTAGCCTTAACGGCTCAGCTTTTACTTTCTCTGGCGTTGGTTTGTTGTGTCCTTAGTTCGAAATTGCCCTCAGCTACGGTTGCAGAACAGAGTCAGGCACTTCAAGGCACAAAAGTTAATGGGGAAATAGTTGAAGGACGTACCATTTCATCTGGCACTGTCGCAGTTCCTGTTGCAGCAATTGCTCGAAGTAGTTTGCCAATGGTGTCGTCAACGGACGACCTGGAAGTTGTGGCTCATACTGGGCCCGAGGGATTGGGGCGGCAAAAGAGATACGTTGGATGGGGACGGCGACCATCTCTCAGATACAGCAAGGCTACTTCCGTTTTTGATCACGACAACATGTTCAACAGGATTCACAATAATTTTGAGAAAAGGTGAGGGAGTAAAGACACTTTAATTTCGAGTTTCATCCTGAAATTGAACTGGTAAATTTTTATGCGAGAGTGAACTGAATTCAAATGGTGTTTTTACGACCTTTAGGGCTGGCCCGGAAGCTCCTATTTCCAGTTTCCGAGAACTCAGAATGAAACAGAAAGTTCCCAACATTCAGCTTCTGATGCCACATATGCCCATGCGGAATGCCCGGATCCCCAGTGCTCCTGACACAGATGCTGATGACGCTGCTGGAATGATGATTAACGACATGGAAAGGCCTTCTGAAACAAAGTTGACTCAGGAGGATTTAGAGGGACTAGCTTATCTCCTTGAAGGTTACATGCAATAAAACTGTGAACATGTATAAAGCACCACAAGTCTGTGGGCAAGCAGACCCCGATACGGAAATTTGCATAAGAAAATTGAAAATTTTTAAGGATATTTCTTATGGTATGGAATAATTCAATTTTTCAACAATCCAACATATAGCACAAACCCTATATCGATAAACATGGCGTAACAGTAGCACCGTATTATTTTGTCTATTAAAATTCACCTAACTCTTGCTTTTCTTTAGACATCACGCAAACTTTTCCCTTTAAACCGCTAAGAAATCTGGCTTCTGTAAAAGCTCTTGCATATATACTTGCTTGGCATGCTTGGCACGCATATTACATTCTAAATTCCTTTGAACCGTCTGCATTCGATTATATCTCAGCCAAAGAAAAAGGCGTAATTCGGGCTGTTTGTAAGTTATATTGCCCTCTTTAACAAAGATTTACATCCAACATTTGCATCTTCTTGGTCCTTCTTTTTCATGAGCATATGACATAGTCCAATATATTAAGAAGCACAGTATATATGATTTTGGCTCTTTCTTTCATAAAACACTAAAGCTTTCCTCTTGCACAAATTCAAGCACACCCTCCTACCCTACCATTGTCAACTTTGCAACCTCATATGTTATTATCTTATTATGCACTCGGTAATACTGTTGATAGATTATTAGGGGAACGTAGTGTAACACATTGCATAATCAGGCACTTGATAAACACGGAAATCATTATGTAGCATAAATAGAAAGCAATCATGAAATTATACTGTAAACTCACTTTTCCAACATTTAAAATTGATTCGACATGTCGAATTAGGCTGTAAGCAGAGTGAACACTTTGGAGGTCAAAAGATAGAAATTAAAGCATATCATTTGACGGTCGTTTAAAATCTAGTAACCTAAAACCCCCACAGTTCTCACACCTCTAGTCTACATGAAATAAAAACGTGACGATAAAGTAAATTTATGAATACTGCAATGAATAGCCATACATGACATAAAAAGTATTGGAAATATACAGATCACACAATAGTTTTTAAAATGCTTTATTTTGTAGTATTTAGTACATCTATTTGCTTCCTAGTGTAACTGTTGGTCGCACTCTGAAAATAAAATCATAGATCTACTACCTTAAGTTAGTACTAGGTTTATCAAATTGTTCCTTGAATGCGATGATACAAACACTTGCAACAATTTTCAATTTTATCTCTAATAAATAGTCTATTAGTTCTTTTGAGTGTGTGTATGCAATTTCTGCTCTCTGAGTTGCAAAGACACACAAGGGTAGCGAACAACGAGAAAAACTATATTAATGTAGATATAACCTAAATATCTAAACTACATGTGTAATCAATAACAATCACAATAATTGATCTAAATGTCTTCCCTCGTCACTATTTATGACAATAATTACCCGTACAATAACAACAAAAATAATTACTGGATTGAAAATATTTCTCAATGTTTAGTGAATTGTTGTGTGCTTTTGACTTTCAATGTTTTTTTTCTTCTCAATTAATGGCACCAGACTCACAAAAATAAATGCGTGATACACAGAAACAGAAATCTTATGAAACAAAGTTTCTATTGACCCCAGAAAACTGGAACTTATTTAGTCCAACTTGATTAGTGAGGAGAATTCCATCCTGCACTCAGCTGCTTTCAGAACAAATAAACGTGAATGAAAAGATTTTTGCAGACTCTCCTCCTTTAATGGTTGGACTAACTTCGTTCAGGCTGGCAAGCTTTCTGGGGGAAATAGATTGATATCAAAATGTTGACAATATCTTATGGTTTAAAAGTTTTATCTTTCGGAACCGATCCTTCCAAACTTTCGATGACTGGAGATTGACAATAATTTCACTTTTTTAATTGGACACTATCTCAATATTACATGGTCTTCCAAAAATAAAAAAGTGAGCTGACAACGAGCGAAAGAAATATATAGTATAAAGCTACGCGGAGATTAAGATGATGATGCTGGAAGAAAGTAATAGTTTCCGTAATGTTGTGTTTAGTTTCTAATCTGATGTGCCATGTGTAATAAATTACATGCTACATAGTACATACCCTAATGTCCCTAATCGTCTTCCAGAGTACACATTCCATTTTGATTATTAAAAAGCATCCTCTCATGAAATTACCTAAAGCGTGGTTCCATTCATGTGTAAACATATATTTGAGATATCAATTAAATATAGGAAACATTAGCAAAATATGATCGTTATTCTTATGCAGTCATTAAATTTTCATCTTCTGACTGTAATTTTGAAACTTGTGAAAAATTTCTGAAAATTATATATGCATTATCTTGAATATTGGCTTAAAAATCTTAACAAATTTCGACATTTTACTATATGTTGAATATATTTTAAATAGGCAGTATGTCTATATCTAATATGGTATAATTTTTATTATTTGTTATTAAATGGTAATTTATAGAGTATGACGTAGTTATGTAATCGTTTAGTTTAATAAGATTTGACAAGTAAGACTACGATAATGTAAATTCATGAAAATACTCTGTAATGTAATGTGATGATGTGAATGTGACAATAAATCTGGCTAATATTTGTTTTTTTTAATCAACCGGGTATTTTTATTGATGCATGTATTGCTTCCATCTCTTCGTTTTCTTTAAAAATTTCATCGTTCAACACATCCTATAAAATGTGGCATAAAAATAAAAGGATTTCGTCATTTAAACACTTGAATCATATTTAAAATCGGTAAGTTTCTGGCGCTGATTAGGGTTGTGGGAACCCGTTGTCGCTAAACAATTGTTTAAGGAAAGCTTGAGAAGCTTTGGGAGTTCTTGGACGAGCAGGATCGGTGTAATTGACGAAGTGAACACCAAAGCGTTCTGTATATCCTTGGGCCCTGAAAATGTACAGCATAACATAGCATTACATGGTTGTGATATCAGAAGCCGAATTTCTGAACTTTAAATCTGAACCCAGTACCATTCAAAGTTATCCAACAAACTCCAAGCAGTGTATTTCGTGATGTTGCATCCGTCCAAGTTAATGGCCTTCAACATGTTGTTGGTATAATTCCTGTAGTAGTCAATTCTTCGTTGATCGTTGACGCCCTCAGCATCGGTATCAGAAAACCCGTTTTCAGTTACAAACAGAACTGGGTTTCCATAAGTGTTCTTGATCCAGTTGAGCAGTTTGCGGAATCCCCTAGAATAAATGATGAAGTTAGTGTAATGATGCATGAACAATAGTATTAATACATCATATATACTTGTCTTACTGCCTTTCATATGATAAGATAATTTAACAAATCATGCGATCCTTTTCTACTTACCATGGAACAACCTTCAGCCATGAGCTAGCACTTGCTGGCCAATCTGGGGATTGATATGTATTAGTATCTTGATCACCGTGCCATCCGGGATCAGTTCGGTTTGCTGGAACAACCATTTCCGTGGTGTAATGGTTCAATCCGAGAAAATCATAGGATCCTAGCAAGAATAATAAACGAATTAATAGTTCATTACGCTCAATCAAGCATGTTTTGCTTGAGTTAATTATAATCACATTAGCAATAATTAAAATGTACCTTTCAGTTGTGCTTGCCATGATGCATCAAATGTAGGCAATCTTGACTCGAGTCTTCCTTCTTGCTCGCTCTTTAAATCAACGAACTGTCTCATTACGCTTGGATAGTCTCCGAAAAATACGGGGAATGCATACCAACCATGCTGAAATAATAATAATATGGGAACTTTCAATTTACTTTCTTTTGTTTTCTATTTCATTGCTGAAAGCTGAGATTTTCGTAATTACAATATCTACTTCAATATGGTACCTTGAACGTCACAGCACGCTCGGCTGCTTCCACATGCTCAGGGTTGGATGGGTCCTCTAGAAAAAGTTGAGATGAAAACGTCACTTGCTAAAAATGTCTGCATGTGCATATGTGGTAAATGTCATACGTGTGTTCAACGTGGTCGCAACCACAAAGTCGCATTTTAATTGAAGACACTGATAACTCGAAAGTGCACTTACCAGGTTCGTACCAGCCGGAGTCGATGGTGATACCAACGATACCTTTCTGAGTTGCCTTAAACTCTCGCTCGTACAATCTGTAGGCTTTTGCGTGACTTTTCAAAACGTTGTGAGCGCACTGGTAGGGTGCTTCAGCGGATACAATACCTGGAGCATGAACACCTACCCCATATCCATTAACACAGACAACATAAGCTTCGTTAAAAGTAATCCATTGCTTCACCCGATCGCCAAAATTGGTAAAGGCAACACGAGCATAGTTTTCAAAATGTTCAACCACGGTCTCATTTGGCCATCCTCCAACATTTTGGAAACTTAAAGGTAAGTCCCAGTGGTACAACGTAACCTATTGTACGAATTAAACATAATTTGTCTGTTAAAAGGTGTAATACGCTGTAAATGTTAAAATGGAATAATGATATAAGCTATGTAATAGTTACGCCATTATATTAATGCTCATTTTCTAAATTTGCCTAAATAAATGATATACGCACATTTACAAAGTGTAAGAATTTGTAACAGGAAGTGAGTTGTATCACGTTACCCCTGTGTTCTTCAGAAGCTGAACATCCTCTTCATACTTGTTGTAGGAATCACATGCAACATCACCAGTACTATTATCTACAATTGGGCTTGGGTTTCTATGTGTGAACTCGTCCCAAATATTTGGTCCCTTTCCTATGTTAAAGGGGTACGCGATGAGTATAACACTCCATATTACCGCTGTTAGTTCGAAATGAATTGTTGGCAAATTTTATTGATAACTAAAAGATATTACCGTCTGATTCCCACCCTCCTTCAATTTGGTAGGAAGCGGTGGCAAAACCTAGGACCAGTATTTTTTGCGTTAGAAATTATTTTGGATATGGACGCAACGACACGACGTAAAATGATACAATGCTTCTATAAAACGAAACCATTACCCCACTCAAAACCATCCGGGAATTGTCCATACAAAAAATCACTATCGTTTTGTGCTAAAGCAAGGCCTAGTACAAGAAGTACTAGCCCCACTACGCTACTTTTCTGTGAAGTCATTTCAAGGGTAGTCCGTTGTCCAGCGATTTCTACCAGCTTCCATGGAATGATAGTATAAAAAGCTTGGAGGATCTCTTTATGAGAGGTTTCTTATGCAATCATGTGTACAATTCCATTATTGCAGTAAAGTAACAATCTCAATTTTTCCATATCCACTTGAGTACCGCGATAACATTGTTATCAAATCAGCCTTGTGATAAAAACGTGGAACTATTTCGATGGAAGATTTAACTAACGAGACATTTCAAATCTCAAGTGTTTTTCACTAAAGTGGCATGCGTATTTACATTGATAAATGTACTGAGAACTGTCTGTTCAGTGACATACGTATAGATCAGCTCGTCTGCCGCTAATTGAAACTGATTATGAATGAGTTTGGAGTAGGGTTATGTCGACATATTATATATTTGTTAAAAACATGTAACACCATGTTGACTGATGAAATGTTAGTTGAATGAAATTTGAGAAAAAAATATTCAAACTTGCGGCTCAAACTCTTCTTACATCTATTGAATGCTCCATTTATGTACAGGTGACAGTGGTTACCCTTTGTTTCCACCCATATAAAAATATTAAACACAAAAAGTTTCAAAATCTTCCCCGTATTTTAACCACAATAAATCCTGGATTTGGTTCCACTCAACATCCTAAAAAAGCGATGGATAATCATAATTCGCATCTCATTCATATTCATAAGTGCCACTTCTGTCACAACGTTACTCGTGACAGAAAATTTGTGTATTATTATGATTTTGTGGCAAAATGACTGATGATATTTGCTACGAGATAAGTAATCATCTCAAACTGTTTCTCTTCACGTCATTTTACCATTAAATTCAGGAAGCAATTGACCGAAACTAGTGCGCATCATCAATCCATCATGTTATATATGTATATGCACAACGCAACGACACAACTCGGTATTCATCTGTCACTTGCGTGGGGGTAGCAAGCATGATTTAGCAATAACTGCATGGTTAGGTAATCAACATAACATCATATCAGCACATAATATTCGATACACTGTATTGTTCCCCACATATATTAGGGTTAGGGTACTTTCAAACTGTTTTAACTTTAGACATATTGATTTTACATGTGTCTACAATTTTTCCAATAGTCTTAACAATTGACCGTTCGTAATTGCGGTACGGTAGTTGCGTCTTGTTTTATATATCCTTATAAAATCAGGTACCACACCACATGCTACATGCTATTACAATGATGTATAAAAATAATTCTGTTGGGTTCATTTTTGAAAATTCAATTGAGCGAATCAAATTAGTAAATTGCATGTGCGTGATTTTTCCCTTCCTCCCATACATGGATGTATGCCTATTATTATAATGTTGGTTTATGCACATTATTACCATTACTAACCAACCAACCAGTAGCCGAAAAGCTACTGCCTATGTGTTCACTTCTCGTCATCAATTGAACAACCAGCCTCAACTGCATGTGCAGTACAACCCATATTCATATTTATCATTTAGAGAATCGATTATTGCAAACATGAAGCCACGAAAATGTTTGCAGATTCCTACATCAGAACAACTAGTGTGCTCGAATCAGTTTCAGTATATAGGGCATAATGCCAATGTTCATGTTATTTTCATTCTTGATCTTAGAAAACATCTTTGCACATGTCGTACCGCTGTCCCTAGCTAGTGTTACAATAACACGGTAATGCAAAAACTGTATTGACTAGGTATTGGTAAACAAGTAGCACGGCAATGAATTCTGTGGCAGCCTCATATAATACCTTGTTATACACAGCATTACAATTTACATTATTATATCGCCGCACTGACGCAGCTATACAGCAAACCAGCAAAAAAGAAAACAAAATTATGCAAAAAGCACGCATTCGCCAGTAATAGTGTATGTGTGTATCATAAAAACTTGGTTACAGTAATAAATGACGCTTGCAGCCTAGACACATTCGACAACTTTGAGTTTAGCGTCCTTGGCGAGCAAATAATATCGCACATGCAGGTAGGTAAATAAAAAGAAACGCTATTCTTAACTGCATAAACGCAGGCTGGGACAAACCACGTAATAACAGTAATGTTTGAGTTAGCATGTATAATTTACACAGTCAATTGATGGCAGCAATGCAACCAAGAGTTAAGAGTTCAATATAACATGCTGTTTACGTATATAGAAAGTTTATTAAACCCAGTCAAAATGGGCAAATATTTTGAAACCTGTGGCAAATTTAATAGTAAAAAAAGTTAAGCAAATATACAACAAAGTGATATTAGTGCATTAATGTGTTGCGCTTAAAAACAAGACAGAGAACAGAGCTGTCTATACGCACATAGAATAAATAAATAAATAAATAATAATTGATCTCCTTCATAAGATTTGTAAGGTTATCCCTCAAATTTCTCTTAGGAGCCATTCCTGTAATACGCTCGTTTTAAGATATTGTTTGTGTTCCACTTCTAACAGTTCACCGAAGAAAAATTATATCAATCAATACCATCAATACTTCCTGCTTTCGGAACCGATATAATTAATCATGACGAATCATCATGAGAAATTCAAAACGGGTACGTTTATACTTACCGCAATTTTTAATTGATTTTATATGATTTAACAAACACATCTGCCATATTTTTACTCGATTTTTTCAGAGTACTCGGCCAGTTATGTCTGGCACGACAATGCGTACACCAACAAACCAGAGCGCCTTCATTACATTCGTGGGAGGATTCGAAATGGGACTCTGTTTAGTCGACATAAAGGATCTTTGCAGCAGCTCAGCCAACCTCAACTAACTCAGCTTCAACAACAGCAACAACTTTGGAAAAGTGTGCTCCATCTTCCGCTTCATCAATCTCCTCGTCGGTTGGAAGCGGTGGAGAAGGAGACGCATGAGGATGATAATCAGTTAAAAATATCCACCAAAAAACAGTCAACGAGACCGAAACAACGACGGACTGCTTCCACCCGACGTTACTCACTAGAAGCAGATGCCAGAGGAATTAAATCTCATTTTCTACCAGCAAGCTTGAATGTTTTACTCGATCTCGGGATAAGCTCCTGTAAAAGTACAACAACTACTAGGGACGACGAAGGCGGTGGAGATGTCAGTGAAGGCAGGAAAACTTTTACTGGAATGATGACGACGATGGAAACAGGAGACAGTGAAAAGTGTGGAAGTGATCAATATTTCACTAGTGTGTATAAAAAAGATTTTTCGGGTTCAGACAAACCAGAATACTTTAACAGAACATAGATTTAGAGCACAGGGGGTCGTACGTAACTTTAAAAACAATCGCTTTCCTAATAATATTATGGACTTTACAGGCACGCTGTAATTTGTAATTGCCGCGAAAATATTGCGCCATCGATGTATTTAGAATTAATTTTGTTTATATGCTGGCGAAGACGAATTTTTAATGAATATATATTATAACTAAGTTGTGGATATAAGTAATGTGTAATGATTAAATAATATTTTTCAAACTATACTGTTGTAATCCGGTAGAAGCGTCTATATTAAATTTTTATGTACTATTTTTGTAACTTTTATAACGCTTACAATAAAAAACCTTCAGTATTAATTTGAGCAAGCGTCATATTTTTTCGCGTTACTCTTCTTCACCACGCATTGTTCTGTCCCTGTGGTACTTTCCCATGGTAGGGCAGGTCGTTGAAATCCCTTTGACAAAAATATTTTTCTAATGTATGCCACTGACATTTTAGGTAATGCCTGTCGGTTCGGATCTGTGAAATTCATCCAGTGCAGCCCAAAACGTTCTCTGGAGGAAAAAAAATGGCTGACTAAATAAATAAGCTTTTACTTGGTTGAAAGGTTACTTGCTGCACTTACGTATATCCACTGGCCCACTCAAAGTTATCCATTAGGCTCCAGACTGAGTAGGCACGCACATTACAGCCGTCAAGGGTAACTGCCTTCAACAAATTATTGATGTAGCCTTTGTAATACTCAATTCTTCCGTGATCATTCAGAAACACGCCTGGCAAGTCACTGTAGCCATTTTCGGTAACAATCACTGGAGGATTTTTGTAAGTATTTTTAATCCAGTTGAGAACTTTGCGAAAACCCCATGGAACTACTCTCAGCCACTCGGAACCTGATGTGGGCCATTCGGGATCTTGAAGTGTGACAGCATTTTGATCTCCATACCATCCCGGTCCTACGTCACTAGTTGCAGAAGTGACCAAATATGTAGAGTAGTGATTTAAGCCAATAAAGTCGTACGAACCTGCGATTGATATTTATAAAATATGATGAAACCATGAATTTCGAATGTAAACATCACCCTCAGACAGGAGTATATACTAAAGTCCTATAGATTATAATTTGTAAGCTAGATAGCACCCATTAGCGTAATAATACTCTCAACGCTAATAGCATTTGTACAACACGTCGGCTTACCTTTTATGTATTCTGACCAAAATTTATCAAATGATGGAAGTCGTGAAACCGTTCGTCCCTCTTGTTTGCTCCTTCCATCCACATGCTTTCGAACAACTTCCGGATATCTCCCGTATACAATGGGGTTTGCAAATAAACCAAACTGTACAATGTTTAAAAAATTATGCTTGAATAAATTAACGTCCGCTTTTGTTTATGGGAGGTGCAATAAATGATATAATTTGCATATAAACGGGCATGCTCCTGCATATGAAAATTTAAGTTGAGCCCTTGTTGATCTCATCATCGTCACATTTTAAGCCCCAACCTTAAATTGTAAAGCTCTTTCAGAGGCCTCGATATCCTGAGGATTATTAGGATCTGCGGGCTCAAGCCATGCGGAATCAATGGTAATCCCAACCTGACCTCCCTGTTGTGTCTTAAATTCCTTTTCATATATCCTGTAAGCTCTCGCGTGAGCTTTGAGGATATTGTGGATGCAAACATACGGGCTCTCAGTGATTTCTTTAATTCCAGGAGCAAAAATGCCGTCCCCATACCCCAGCACGCATATTACCCATGCTTCATTAAAAGTAAACCATTGTTTCACTCGGTCTCCAAAGCTTTTATATAGAAGCCGTGAAAAGTTGGCAAAGTGCTCTATTATCGCTTTATTCAGCCAACCGCCAGAATTTTGAAGGTCTTGAGGCAAGTCCCAATGGTGAATACTGATAACGGGAATCACGTCTTGATGAATGAGGGAGTCTATTAAATTGTTGTAGTAATCAATTCCGGCTTGGTTTATACTTTCATTGGTGCCGCTGGGGAGGAGCCGCGACCACGATATAGAGAAGCGGTAAAAATCTACCTGTAAAGAAAAGTATTAAGCCTTATTCCAGAAAACGGAATTCATTTTCCTCCAACATTTTCAATGTACTGGAATTGGATGCTGAACTTATCAGTTTCGCAATACCCCAATGTTTTTCACAAGCTTGACATCTCTAGCGATGTTATGGTATGAGTCACAGCCAATGTCTCCTGTGCTGCTGTCCTTTATGGGAGACGGAGTTTGGTGCGAAAAGTTGTCCCATACATTTTCACCTTTCCCTTTTGTCAAAGGTAACATATAAAACACATATTTCCATTGAAGTATTCAACAATTATTTACACGATATAAATCATAACAGACAGAAAAAAAGCTTCTGTCAAAATTGCAAAATTAAATGATGCTTCAATGCTTCTTTTTACTATTATACAGTATCACTATGCAGTGCACAATTAAATTTACTGCTTGTACTATTTGTAATATAAAGTCATTGATAAAATTAAAGCATTAATATCGTGCCACCTTACCATCTAGATTCCAAGCACCCTCAACCTGGTAACTGGATGTTCCGACTCCAAACCTTGTTATTTATGATGTAAAGATGGTAATTGTTCCGGTACAGTTTTACAATAGATTTGTTAACGATAGTTAAATTAGTATGTGTAACCTACATTACCTAAAGTATGACGGAAATTCGCCATATAGAAATCCGTCATCTGATGATAAGGAAGATTTCACGTTCCATCCAGAGGTACAAAACAAGGAAAATATTATATTAAAAAAGTTGAAAAGCTTCATCTCGGAACAATGGGTTATAAACAACTCTTTCTCAGGATGCGACTAGAACTAGAAGGTTTTGGAATATGAATGGCAGAAACTGATTATTTGGAAGAATATAAATAAAAACTAATGTTGTTTTAATATGATAAGCACTCCAACCACAATCTAAACTCAATTTATTTGAAAAACTAAAATGATTACGGCCAACACAAACAACGAAACGTAACAAATGACGAGATATGAACCTATACATAAATCGGTAACAAACAAGCATCAACATTTACCGGCTATTGACACATGCCTCATTGAAATTAACCTAGGAAAGCCTCTGGAAATATCCTACCTCAGGATTCAGGATGAATGATATTTATAAAGATCTTATTTGAGGTAAATGTTTCGGAATGGAGCTTGTCTCATGGTTGTCCTGCCGCACAAGCAATGTCAACCCCAGCATTCTTTTACTTTTTAACAACAGAAGTAAAGCTGGGCATATCATACAATGTTGGATTGTCTGTAATATTTTTATTTATGTGTTTAGTCAACAACTTCAGTCAACATTAACGTAGATATTATTTTGTTACGTCGTACGTAACTACTTGCACATTGCACATCAGTATGCTGTGAACACACTACATAAAGTCATTTTCAAGGGCAAATACTGCTGCTGTCCACTATTTGTTGTCCAGATACTTGAAGACCATTGTGCTGGTAGCGTGAGATGGAGAATTGAAAGTATAAAGTATAATTCACTCTGGTACCAATCAAAGCTAAAGCGTTTAGAAATTTTTCTACCAACTACACATACCACCAAAACGGTACAATGTAAGATACACTACAGTTTATGAATAAAGCATGTAGGCAGTAAATATATTATTTTGATATAAGTTATGCAGCACAAAAAATATGCAGTATCATTCTCAGTGTCAAACTAAAAGTTTGAAATTACTATTTGATGTTAGTACTTAGTACTTATGCTGACAAAGCGAAAAGTCTAAATAGTTTCTTAATAAAGTCGTGCATAGGCAACACTTACGGACTACACGGAGCAGCAAGCGACATATACGTTTCATTACGTTTAAAATCTTACGATTTTATAACATTTTTGTAGACACCCTACGATCATTCTATCGGTCCGGCCGTTAAAATGATTTGTAAACGAAATTTTGTTTTAACTAATCGATAACCTTTAGGTCAGTCTCTAGGGGTCATATGTCTATATCTTAACAGAACAACCATAGCTAAAATTTGTATTACAGGTACATCCCACGGAGTTATGAAATTATACCACGTTTTACCGGTATGGTTGACCTGTGCGCTCCATGTGGTGACTAAGGGCTTTATGATTTCTGTTTAAAAGTTTAATTATGTATACTTGATCATGAATTTAATTTGTTATTAATTTACTCTACGCCTATCCTATTTCTATCCTATTTTTATTCGATGAAAACTTCTACTTTTAGTAGGAACATAACTGAAAAATTGTAAGCAAGCATCACTACAACATGCAAGTAGAACCATCAAGTCATCATTTTACTACAATAATAATTAATAAAATTATATATAAAACCAATATTATATTCTTCCAATCCATAAAATCTGAATACAAATTTAATTTAATAAATTTAGAATTTAAATTAAAGTTCTGTAAAATTCTTAGTGCTGAATGTATTTTTAATTAAATTTTGTCAATACGAAAACAATCTGCATTACTTACTGACAACTTGCATGATTATTTTGGAAGCAATCGAATCGTGACATGTAAATACGAGTACGACGGGACGGGAGGAGCAGGAAGTAAATCAATTTTCGACAAAATCATAAATCATGTCACATGTCTATTTTACCTAACTTGACAAAATCAAAATTTATTTCGGTCTTTTTGTCACTTAATGGCTCCCAAGTTACAGATACGGCTGGGGCTGGGTGTGACTAATATAAAGCCGAACCGACCAGAATATACTTTGTTCAAGACGCCACTCCACATACCAGTGCAGTGTGCAGTGCCAATGAGAACGAGAACAGTGTATATTGTATATAAGCAACACTGTCGGGTTCGGGTTTGAACTCAGAACCTTAACATGCATTAATATAAGTGTCACAATGCCCCATACAAACAATGAAATTAGGCGAGAAAGTTAAATATTTGTGTTTAGCTTTTCAAGTCACAGCGGAAGAAGAGCTTTAAATATAACGTAAATATTTAAATAATGGAGTTTATAAATATTTAAATTCAACTTTTAGAATTTAGAAAGGAAGCAAAGTCACATGTTGGAAGAAATTGATTGTTTTGCTTTGCAGTGTTAACAGGTGACGTAAAGGAGTTGTCAGTTGTGATCGTAATTGAGAACGATGTACTTGTATGCCACATGTTGACAGAAGGCGATTGAATTAATTGCTGAATGGGCGACAGTAAAAAATAGATTAATATCGCCCTACGTTTACTGCTGGATTTGTGTCTGGTCCTGGACATTGAAATTTGGAAAATCAGACCTAAAACATGGAGTTTAACAGGCAACGGGACGGTGGATGTCATAATCATAATAATTGTGGCTGTGGCGATCAAGTACGGCCATCTGCCAAACGAAGACGGTAAGTTAAGTTAGTGTTCGACACGATATGATCGTTAAATTATATGCAGTGTGTACAACATTAACACAAAGTGTGCCTATAAGAAGACTATGAAAAAATACGTCATGATTTTTATGTCAAGAAATTTGTTTGGATCTGAATAACGGTCGTGACCTCTTAAATTGTGAACTGCTGTTGGCTATTTGTCATCATTTGTTACAAAAAATAAGATATATGATAGTTAAAAATATAATTTCTCTTCAAAAAGTAGTAGAGTAGTTGTGAATTCGTGATGTGATGATTGACATTGACGTACAGCCAGGGACAGCTACAAAAAATAAGTTACTATTACTATAATTGTATGATATTACAACTGTGTTTCTTTAAAAGTTATTGTATCTTCTTAATTTAAGAAGTGTGCTGCAAGCACGCATTTTCCTGTTTTTCCTTCAATTTTTTTTGGCAAAAAGCTGTATGGCAGTTTTAACTTCAATTCAACTACCGATCCTATGTCCTAGACAAAAAGGAGGTTACGGTTACAGTCAATATGTAGGTAAAGAGTATTAGTAATTAATATGAAACATTGCAGTAGACCTCAGTGAGGTCACCTCACTGATTAGGGTTAGCAATCTTAATTAATCAGCCATAAAATAAACCAACTCTCTAATATAACTCGACCTAATCTCAGTAACCTGAGGATAAATTTCAAAAATAATAAGAACATAAAAACATCCTTCTCATTAAAATAGTTGGAATATAAAATTTAGTTTGTCAAGACTTTAAGAGCTATTTCCAAACCTACATTTTTGTGATTGGTTTTTGATTTATAGAATCGACCTGCTGGATGATGAACAAATTTATTTTTGCAGTAATTGTAATTGTAGAATGCACGATGTCTCTACGTCTGGAGAAGATGAAGACTTTTCCGATGATGGAGATTTAGAAGGGGAGCAACCATCAGCAATGTTTTCCAACAACGAACGTGAAGCTCAACAAGACACGTTAAGAATGGAAGATGGCGATCCTGGTGTGGCGGTACCTGTGAACAGCAATGTACCACCACTTCCAGCGCCGTTGCAATCACCAAGAACTCCGGGTCCAAGTACATCAAGCTGTAACAACATTTTAGCTCGAGTCGATGAAGTAGGTTGGCAAGAAAGTCGACCGGCGTTGACAGCCAGAGCAGGATACCTGTTAAATAACTCAAGAATGAGTGACATTACATTTCTAGTAGGAGAATCGAAAGTTGAAATATATGGTCATAAAACGCTCCTAGCTCTAGGGTCGCCAGTGTTCGAAGCTCAATTTTTTGGCCCTGTTGGATCTGGAACAGTTGACGTTATTGAACTTCCGGACATGGAATCTGACATTTTCCTAATGTTTCTAAACGTAAGAACATGGCTATTGTGTATATTTAAGTTGATGCAGCATGTTTTCTGGGGGAGGTGGCCAAAATATCTTTAATTGTCAATCACTAGTACTTGTACACGGATGAATTGGAAAGCTCGTTGGACGACACCCAACTTCTATCTCTCCTTCGTCCTGCAAAAAAGTATATTGTGCCGCATTTGGTCGACAAGTGTTCGGACATTTTAATGACGGAACTAAAACCGGAAAACATTTTTCAAATATTACATCACGCTCAGTTTTATGAACTAAAGAAACTTGAAGGAGCCTGTGAACGTTATATTGATAGGTATTTTTGTGTACTGAAAGGTTTATTCGTATTATCTAGTTTCCAGGAATTACTTAAAAGTTGTATAAACAACTTTGTTATTGTCTATATAATATAGAAACAGTGAAGCGATTGTCATGTCTGAAGAATTCACTAATCTAAGCAAGCCAATACTTATCGAGTATTTGAAACGAGATGGATTAAACATTAGTGAGGAGACATTGTTTCAAGCAGTATTAAGGTACTAAACTAACAAATACTAATAATGTAAGAATTTTTGTCTAAAGTTTGACTGATAATTGTGATAGGAGAGACTGCCATTCATTGGTCTATTTATTGTTTTTACTGTTTTCCAATACACAGATGGGCAAGCGCTGAGTGCCAGAGGAACTCGATCGAAACAAATTTTGAAAACCTGCGACTAGCATTAGGAGAGTGTTTGAAGTTGATAAGATTTCCTACTATGAGGAAAGAAGAATTTGCATCAGTCTTTGAGACAACAAATATTCTCAGTCCCGAAGAGGCATGCTCAGTATTTGTTTACATGTGTAAATCATCACATAATGCGTAAGTTGATACATACTTTGATAATTGATACCATTACTGTATATTAAATGAAAAACGTTTTAAGTTTGAACCAATATTCCTCTAATTTCTTATTTTTTTTTAAAGAATTACGCCTGCTAATGCTCTTATATTCCCTACCATGAAAAGAGTATTTTCTCCTCATCTTTGTATTGTCAGCCGATTTACTGGCGAACCTCAAGAACACAGTCTGAATTATCGAAGTGGAGAAATTTACAATTATCGCATAAAGTAAACGATTCTCTTTAATTTCAATTATAAATGTGTGTTTTATACCATTATTCATCTCTCTCAATGTATATTTAATGTTTTTTGTTTGGTGTAATTAGTTTTAAAGTTGATCGACACATCTTCTTGAAAGGAGTGAACATTTTCAGCATTCGATGTGGACCACAAGTTTTATATCACGGAAACAAACGAGACTTTAGTGGAGCATTGTACTTGTATGAAAAGGGAGCACCCTCTTATGAAGGTAGAAAACAATTCAATAAACAGGGCTCGCTTGAACCGGATGAATCAGCGACTTCAGTAAACGGAATCGGAAGAAGGCAATATTATCCAGTGATGTTTGATTCTGAAATTGCGCTTTTACCTGGGAAAACTTATACTGTTTGTGTCGTGGTGTCGGTACGAAAAAAGTTTTTTTCTTCTATATGCTAATATTTAGTTTTCACAATCTTCATAAGCTGTGTCGTTGTTACATGCAGGTGAACAGCCACAGCTATCCTGCTCAGCCCCTCCATACATACGTGGGAACGACAGAGAGGAACAAAAGCACTGTTGTTTACTCGGAAGACTTAACCATCAATTTTACGTTCTTAGGTTCATCCGTTGATGGCAGTGTAGGACGGTTTACATCTGCACAGATTCCTGAGTTGATATTTTGTCTGTGAACAGTCAGAATGTAATCAAAATGAAACACCAAAGGTTTGTTGTCCCCTTTATCTATGCTATTGTTTATGTTCTGTAGGTCGGCAGATAACATGCCTGTTTGTAGTATTTTTTACATTTTAGTAATAGTGATTACTAACATTTCGCTGTAGGGTATGCAACATAAATATAGTTTTCCCACTTGTTCACTTTTTATATTTAACTTTTAAATTAAGTATCATTAGTCGGTGATCAGAACAGTTTTGCGCGTTTTAAAAACTGACCGAGCAACTTTAGCTTTCTCCATCAAAATTGTCGATAGTCCCTCCGTTTTTACGACCACTGCTTTTACGTAAGAACACTGATCGCTGTGATCCCTGTTCACCAACTTTGGGAACGACAGTTTTTGTAGGAGGAAGAATAGTTTTTGTTTTTATTCGAAAGCTGGACAGTATTTTTTCATTCCCATTTCCATTAATCAATCCGATTTATCCGATCCGACTGATCCGAGGTAAGACAAGCAGTAATGGTAACCCGATAAAATGTCAATGTGCGTCAATGTAATATCACAATAATGTTAATGTAAAAAAGTATATACTAGTATTTCTCGGTAAACCTTCCTAAAATAAGCTAAGGGATGCATGCAAACAAAACGCTGAAACTAAACTTAAAATATCGGCGGAGTCATAATTTTTTAATAAACTTTTAATTTTATACATTTTTAACTTTTAATCACGAATGGTGCATTGCATGAAAGTTGCAAGTTAACAAACGCGAAGAACTTGCCATCAGTTTATGTGTGTACCTAGTTTACTACTGATCACTTGCTAATGTCAAATTGTGAACCATGAACTTGTATTTAGTATTTTATGACAGGGCTACAGCTGCATCGACTTAAGGAATCTCAAAGTCAGAAAGTTTACATGTTAATATTAGTATTAGGTACCCAATGAGCATGAGGAAAATTTTGTGAAGCTCAGCAATAGTTATCAGTTAGAACAGCTTTTATGCGAATTTTTAAATATTCAGAGCGACACGACATATATACTTATGGTAGAAAAATATAAGTAGGTGAGGTAAATGTTGCAAGTTTAGTCATTGCGCGCGGTCTAATGAATTTTGTTTGAATTGTCATACAATAGTTTTCGCAACAACTTTAACGACGGCATTTATTAAATAAGTCTTACCGCGAAATAAACCCTACTTTTCTATATTTTACGTACAAATAGTTATTATATTTAACGGAAATGCTGAATTAAATAAATATTCAAACAAAAAGTTTCTACTAGTTGTTCTCCACCGTAAATTTAATAACTGCATATAGCATCATCAGAAGGAGTGCTACAGAGGGTTGGGAAAATAATACGAGCAAAATTAAAATGAAGAAAGATGTACCGACAGGGCTTTCGGGAGCTCGATGTTTAAAATAGTATTAATTTGATTGGTGTCATATGGAATCCCTATCCAATTTCATCTCTATAGCCTGACAAATCCATGCACTTTATTTTTATTTGCACATGACTCTCATGACATTACTATCAAAAGAAATGAGTACTTGACGCATGAATACTGGACTTTAATAAGTAGAACTGAAAAGCAGAAATAGACAATTATTAAAATAGACGTTAGACAACAATGACAACTACACGCCCAATCAAATACCCCAAACGATATGGTATTTTATTTTATAGTATCGCATCTCGCATCGTTTGTTTTGTATGCTTTGCAAGTATTGCAGGAACTCTTGGGTGAACAGATGATTTTTGTTACTAAACAATCCAAATCCGCTCTTCATGTACATGTTTCTTGCTGAACTCTCTGTTCGCTTCTCGTTCTCACTCTCATTCACAAACAACAAGCATAGGACCAGCATAGCAAAGAATATTGAAGTTTGTAGTTGTGTACACATACATATGACAAGAACTTACGTATCGTGTGCAACTGCAGTTTGTTTGTATACAAAATGCAATATGATTTTATGATTAGACCACTCTTATGGGAAACTGGGAATAGGCCCTATAGAACATGCTGATCCCAGATGATGATGATAAACCCGTAATATACTAGTCACATTAACACATAAGCCAGTCTACGCAATTTTTCAACAATGTAAATTGTAATACCTGCTTATTGCATTTTCATAACTGGTTAGCCATACACATAATGTTGCAGTGTTCAACAATAATATTTTATCACGTAAATGATTCCTCCATCTGGTCCGTAAAAGTCACAGAAACTCTCAATAACAAGTTGTAGCATAAGCTACATTGATCTCGTTCTCTTTACTGGGGGTTTTAAGTTCTCTCGGAGGATTTAAACTTTAAATATTGGGAAAACTATTGCATAGTTTTGGGCTCGTTAATGAGTGGCATAAATTTCGATATGAAGACATACTGCACCTTTAAGTTACAATTGTGGACGAATCCTCGTTGAATGGTTCTGGGATTCCGAAGGATTATAACAGGTAGGGAATAACTGTGTGATACAAGTTCAGCTTGTTATTTGAATGATTGTAACTTTTTAGTTGTGGACAATAAGTTCTCTTTGTATTTAATAAAAATGTCACGATTGACGGTAGTTTACGATTTAAGATCTAGGAGGCACATTTTCATTTAAACCTAACGATAATTTTGATGAAAGTTGGAGTCAAACATGGATAAAGGCAAAGGGGAGGGGTCTTCCGGCTCGATTAGTGGTGGTAGTGGAAACAAAACTGGCAGTAGTAGCGGCAGTTCCTCAACCAGCAGTTCAAACATTCCGAGCAGCAGTGGCAGCAATAGTAGTATTATAGCTGTAATAAACCCACCTAATCCAATTCAGAGTGTATCAGCAAGTTTGAATAAATCTTCAACCAGCAAAACAGTGGAAAAAACATATTCTCTGGGCTGTAATTCAACAACCACCACGACTGGTGGTGGTAGTACCAGTCCACCATGCTCGAAAAGAAGAAAGTTAGTAGCAGGAATGGTATCATATATATACTCAAAGATATCTTCTGATTTCCCCCCAATTATCTGGACATTGATGTACAAGGTTTTTTTTACATCAGGTTATTACCAACGGGTTCCAGAGATAAGGATGTTTTACCGTCTTCCAGCTCTACGCCTGCTGTTTCATCGGCGGTGGTTCACAGTTGGCAAGAAACAAAGGCGAGCATCAAAGAAAGGACAACGTGCCTTGTTAACAGTGAGAGGCTAAGTGACATAAAATTTTTGGTGGGACCAATGGAAGCTCCCATATTTGGACATAAAACAATTTTATCAGCATCATCGCCATACTTTGAGAACCTATTTTTTGGTCCAATGTCTACCAAAGAGCCAATTATTAAGATTCCTGATATAGAACCAGAGGTTTTTCTCAGCTTTATGAAAGTAAGATTCTGTCACGTCGCTAACTCTTCAGAAGAAAAAAAAACCTTTGTGCCTACCTACCTACGTGCGAAGTGTATTATTTGTGTGAAAACAAAATGTGCGTTTGTGTTTGCAGTACTTATACACGGACGAATTTGATGACAGCATGGATGATTCTGACGCAATGATGCTTTTAAAACCTGCAAAAATATATATTGTCCCTCATCTTGCCAACAAATGTGCTCGATTGCTCATCAATAAAATGAGCCCGGACAACGTTTTTCTTATATACAATCATGCAATAACCTTTGATGAGCCAGACCTAGCTCTTGTTTGCTTGAGATTTTTGGATCGACAAATCGACAAAGTTATTCAAACGGAGGAGTTTCTTGAAATAGATCGGGAGACTTTATGCACTTTGTTGGAGAGAGAAAACCTCAGAATTAACGAATGCCTACTGTTTAAAGCCGTAATGAGGTATATGGGAGAAAACCTACAGTGTGTAGTACCAAACTATAAATATCAATGTCAACAGTACTTATAGAAAATTGTGTATTGCAGTTGGACAGAGTCAGAATGTAGAAGACAGGAATTGGATATATCACCAGAAAATCAGAGGGAGGTACTGGGAAACGCCCTATACCTCATTCGTTTTCCTGCAATGACTCGTGAAGAGTTTTCTATTGAAGTTGTACCCAAAGGAATATTAAACAAAGACGAAATAATAAGCGTCTTTATGAATTTATGCATATCAAATGATAAAAAGTAAGTTTTTTTAAACAAAAAAGTCTATTATATCAACTTGATGATATGATATGCCGCGACTTTCACTTCATAATTTCAGACAATTCAGACCGGAAACTCCTTTTTTTACTGAGCGCCGAGTATATAGACCAAAGCTCCACTATTTAACCCGTTTCTCGGATGTTCTCAGCAAAGTTATTCATTATACACCTCATGTTCTCAGTGGAGAAAATGTCTATAATTCTTCTTGCAAGTATGACCCATTTTATATAAATGTTTTTCAAATATGGCATAAGTTATATTGGCCATTTGCTCATCATAAAAAATGTTATAGATTTCGCACTGACCAACGAGTTTTCCTACATGGTGTCGGCGTTTACGCGGTGTCCAGTACAATCAATGGTTTAAAATTCGTAGCTACCGCAAGCCTATTTAAAAGTGCAGAAACAGGAGGAAGTGTGCCTCCTGGAAATCCTGTGTTTGGATCAATGCTGGGAACAAAATCACTGGAAGGTTCAACCCGGTCATATGACTTTCGGATGCCGTTTCAGATAATCTTTGAGCAACCATTGGAAGTTCGAAGAGGAGAAGATTACGTTATTCTGGCTACTTTAAAGGTACTTTCACCGAGACTGAGCATTTGCAAATATATGGATAAACGATATACCATCCAGCCAACGCCTTCATTTAAGAATATTTACTATGTAGGTAGCACGAGACACTAGCAGTGTTCCATATGGATCCCTGGGTTTGTTTGCCGGCACTGGTGGATACGGCAATCAGATTGACGCCTATTATGGAACCAAACCATTGGCTATTGTAAACGCTGCATGTAATGACGGTATTAAGGTTAATTTCGCATTCCCGTCACTGCCGAGTAATGAATCGTTTTCTGCAGGACAGATTCCACAACTAATTTTTAGTGTATGATCAAAGCGAAATAAGGTAGCATACCAAAAATAGTTATGTACTAATGTACTTTAGATTTTAACCACTAACGGTAAAGTTCATTGTCAGTTGGAGTGCTAATTCCATGGATGTAATAACGTAATCAGGTTGTTTTGTCGCCATTTATTATATACCTAGTTGTACATACATATACGTCTCGTTCGTCATACTATTGTATGATATTTTCAAATCGATTAATCGCATTATTGAAATCGCAAGAATTAAAAATTTATCGCTTAACGTTTCAGCGATATTGTTATTACAATAGAACAAATTAATCGTATCGAGAACAAATGATTGGTAACTGGTGCCTGTATTTTGTTTGTGACAGTTAGCCTGGGGTCTCTAGTACCCTGCGCTTTCTGACACAGCTATTTGGAAATAAAAAAGTCCTGAATATTCGAAAATATAAATGTTTCTATAATTATTGACGTGTAACTATTTTTTATCGTAAAAATTACAGCTGAAAATTGACCGTGCAGTGTATAAGTTTTAACGTGTGCAATATTATATAAATGACAATGTCTTGATAATGTTACAATACGATAATTAATTAAAGATTTAAAAGCGGAGGGAATAAACATTCCTTCTGGATAAATATATCGTTTATTTGATTTGTCTACAATACAATTTTGAATTATTTTGATGCAGTGAAGTTCATTGTAAACGTGCATGTTATTTGATAAATGCCACATTGCAGGGAAGCAAAAGTTTGTTTGACTATGTGCAGACGTATTAGAAAAGTACTAGTCTTACGGTGCCCCTAACGTTGGATAAAAAATATGTTTCGCCATTGATATGTGTTGATAGGACTAATAAGAAACTACGTCATTTGTATTTGTTGTGTGTAGTTGTGACACAGTCAATGGTTATTTGACAAAATGCATGAAGATATAAGTAGCAAGTGGGTTCCTATTTCCCTACCAGCAGAATGATTACTCAAAATGCAAAAAATTGAATCGATGTACGATGATGCTGTTGTTAACCCTTCATAAACTAACAAGTTTGCAATTATTACTACAGCACCTGCAATTATACACCAGATGTGCTAACGTCATCGTCAAGAGAATGAATGGATGCGAGTGTTTTAGTTGTTAAATTCCGCAGCAAGTTGAAAGGGATTCCCTGATTTTATGTTTGTATACGTTAATTTCTTGGTAATACGATTTTGTTACCAGTTCAGTTCATTTTTTATTGTTTAACAAGTATCATTGACTGCTTCTTCGAAGCGGCGCGGCGGTTAGTGTTAGGTATTTAGTTAATGAATGTATGTATACCAACAATACGTCATCATCATCATTGCCATCTCACATCATAGTATTGTCAAAAATACAATGCATTTTGAGATACGGAGTCATAAAGGCAATAGCTAAATTGTATACTAACTCGGTGTTTAGGGTAGCGATTCTTGCCCAGTTACACGAAGTCCTGTCATATCTCATTTTATTTTTAAATGAAAATTGGGTAGCACATTTTGATTTGAACAACATCGTCATGTATTGCGGCCGCATTTATAACAAGTTAATCGAGCCATCCAACTAACTGCTTCGCCTGGAGATTTCGTTAATAAGCATATTATGAGCTTAGAAGTATCTGTTATAATTGTGATGACAGTTTCACCAGTTTTCAGACAGATTTTGCAGGAACAGACAAACAGACATCTTAACACTTTTTAGAACAAATCTCTGATCTGAAAGTCATTTTCATTGAAGAAGCTATTAGCTGTCTCTCACTCAACTCTCACTCCCTGTGCTGCTTTGACAATGTTGCTACTTCACTGATAGTAAGAAAGGTATGAAAAGAGAATTGATTGTCGTTGCTGCTATTATTGCATTGTATTGTACAGTGCATGCACCATTTTTACTTCGTAGTGCTACCTATTTGCGATTTGTCGTGCAGGCACACTGTCTGTTGCACAAGTGTCCGCCGAAATTGCGTATTGACGTAAAATAAAAATAAAAATGTGTCTGCATCAGCTAACACATAAAATGTTGTTCCGAGTGTTTTGAATGTGACCTCTCTGTTCTTTGAAAAAAATGCTATAAAGTACCTTTTGCAAAGTCCAATTTTCATTATCGTTCAACGTTATTTCCATCCATTTTCTGATCTTACTAGTTTTCAATTGCATGGTAGGTAAGGTAGGCAATAAAAAGCACGCAAGTTATTTACACATCCACATATATACTTGCTGCAGTAATCGCTGGGTTAGAAGAATCGGAGTAAGATATACATCGAAAGTAAAAATGTACGAACTTGTATAGACAGATGCTTACGTAGAGATTTGATGAAGGTACCTGTCAAATTTTATGAGTTATTTTTAGATTACTTCAATTATAATTCAAGTAAAGAAATATAGAGAAGGAGTACCTTGTTACTCGCTAGAAAAAAATGTACAGAAATTACTACATGCATATGCAACTTAAAATTTCTAAACCGTTCCAGGAAACGTGTAACGTAAAACATTGTAAATTATCGTGATGTAATAGTAAAGAGAAATGGCTTTTAGATATGTAAGCAGTAAATGGTATTGTATCGAACCTTATACTTCTACATACTCTTGGTATCGAACTAGTTTACTAGTAATGACAGCCAGCTGCAGCTGGATGTAATATAATTATTTTTATTATGAATACTTCATTGCAGAATGATTATTCATAACGGATCTATAGCTGTAAATGAATACATAATACATAATATTGAAAAAAGGAATTTACGACTATTTATTCGTTTAAACGTTCAATTGTGTAAAATATTGTATCTGCAGACCGTGGTAGAAAATTATGTAACCCAAATATACACAAGCCTTCATCAAAATGTTTATTAGTATAGGTCAAACTCTTTCAACTAGAATTTTGTGCAATCACTACACTGCGAACGTGCATCGATGATGTCGCCGTTTCTGAGTGGAACTCATCAAAAGTATTTTACAGCAGCAGAATTCGCAATTCAAGACCTTTTTAATAGTAAAGCAATAAACCTTTCTTGCGATTTTGCATTTAAGATTACAAATCTGTGACTTGCATAAATCGTTGTGAATGATCCCTTAACTATTTTTTACATGGAAATACAAATGTAATATATAGCTTAGAGAGGGGTCTATCTTTTTTGATTCACGGCGTATGGTTATTGACTTTGAAAAAAATATTTACTTCGTTTTTGTTTCTAAAGTTGTACTCACGGTCGGCCGGACAGATTGATGAACGTGTACACATAAAGGTTATACGTTATACTGCGTAAACCTTAATAATTCCACTACTCTCAAAAAGCATTTCTAAAGGTCGAAAGAAACAATTTCCTCAGCCGTGTGCAATAGTCTTCTATTATTGTTTTTTTTGTGGTGAGTGATTCGTCGACAATGCTTTACACTATAAAGATGTCGGGAGAAGAGCTAAGATGAACATGAAGAACTTATACATGACATGGCAATGGCAAGCGATCGACCAGTTGACCACCGTCATCTTGTACCTACCATTTCAATTGAATTGTTCTCGTTTTTAATTCATTGACACTCATTTGGGTTCTGGTACTACTAATCACTCAATTGCCAATTTTGTGTCTGCCTATATATTTGCATTCTAGATCACGTAAACGATGACGCCTACAAATCGAGAACTGGTATAAAAATTCCGAGAAACTATCATAGAGTTTGACCTACAATCTTAGCAAGAAATTACTTTCCTCCTTGGAAATATATTCGAATCAACATAAACTACAAATACGACACGACAGCCTATTGCACATATTGTACTGATCATTTAGACTTGATTAATTAAATGATGTTTCTTAAAATTTTAAATACAAAATTGACATGCGAGCGCATCGCACCTGACCACTCTGACTGAACTCCCTAAAAGAAAGATTTCAGTACTATGTATATTGTAGGTATTTCAAACGTAATTCATCTCATTCATCAGAGATGCTTTGGTCACACTGTCACACATTACATTACTGGGTCAAATGGTGACCGTATACTTTCTATTCCAAATCCAAGAGTCTATCGTGAAGCCTGAACAGCACATGTGGAGTGTGTACAGACCGTTTATTCTAAGACGACAACCGTAATTGTACACATCATGTGTACATGTAATCTATCTTGTTCGTGATATCTGTGATATGCTCATCCATGCACCTCCACCTACATTCACTCAACACACTAGTCTCTGCTCCTTTTTTTACAGTAGGCTCTAGGCTACAAGGCTCACTGAAAAAATGTAAAAAAAAGAAGCGTTTCCGTTGACTTCTTCCCTCAAGGAAGGAGAACATGTTGCACTAAAATAAATGAGCAGTAACATAGGTTACGCTGTGCATACTATAAGACTATTCAAGCTGTTTAGGAACTAGCCATGAATTAATACCGCACTATTTTGTGCTCACGGTGATAACGTAGAAACAAACTAGCCCTATGTGCCTGCAATTGCATACCTTCTTCAGATAAAATGCTACGAAATACCGGCATAATAATTACAATTTCAAACAGATCTATGTAAGTCTGTGGAAGGAAGCCGAAACAATTAATTTCCTTTCAGCCAGTTCCAGGCCAGCTGGTCGTATTTTGATCATGCCGTTATCTTGGTAGTTACAAAATATAATCTGTACGCATGACCTTTGTTTGTGTTTACGAATGAAAGCTCACGCAATATACACAAAATGAAATTGACCTACAAGTTTTGAAGTGTGGAGAGAGGGGCTTTATTTTTTCGTGACATCTGGAGTAGCCTTGTCATGTCAGTCGCAAGCTACTGCGCAGTCAGTTGCAAAACATTTTCATACATACCGTCTTGAGTTGTAAATCATGACCCGTTTCTTTCGGTTAAGCGGCGAAAGCATAATTGGATGTACTATTTTAGTTGAAATAAATCGAAATGAACCCAGTGACTTTTTGACGTTAATAATGACAATGAAATAAAATTAAGAGATAGCAAAAAGAAACATCGTCCAGTTGGTTAGCTAGACTTGTAAAAAGTGACAACATAATATTGTGTCAATATCCAGAAAACATTTAAAACATCATGTAGGTTTAATTTATAGTCTATGCACTATGGAAAGTGGGGTGCCACTACGACTTAGTAAAACTTCATTTATAATAACACTACATATCCACGCCCACTACAATCGTCAATTGTAAGAATCACCACGAGCATAAATTTCTGTGATTCATCTGATGTTCACCAAGATTAGTGCAGTGGTATAAAACTATTGCACTAATGCGTGTTCATAAAAAAGTACGGTGAAACAATAAATTGATTTCATGAAAGGTACACAAGTCTTGGGGAATGCTAAAATGTGTGGTACTTGAAATTATTGTACTGTACAGGCTGTGGAAGCAATAGCTGACGTGGTCCCTGAGAAACCTCATCAAGTAGTATTTGCATTGTATTTGTAATGAAAAGTTACAAGAGATGAGCAAAACAGTAAATGCGATGTTGAAAGGAAGGATTATTTTTCAGTGTTTTTACCACTCTGACATCAGTGACATCACAAATCGTTGCTATAGTTGATAGTTGCAAGTTAATAGTTACATTGGCAACTTTAAAATTTTGTCCTTTCCCCGGAAATCCTTCCGGAGACATACTTGCACAACCAAGAACAATGTCTTTGCAACAAAGAGAGTCATTTATTTATCTAAGTTTGCAGCACGGTGCATTTTCATGAATTGATGAATTCATCATAGTTTTCGTAATTATTTTTTTTACGGTTGCTAGATTTCTGGAAAGCTCAGAGAGACGAGACTGTATTTAAGGTCCCATCCCAATAATTTTTTAAAAATGTATCCACCCATGGAGACCCACAA